>JAJJMC010030977.1:1881378-1947330 GCA_023531435.1 Papaver californicum
TAAATCGGATACTATATCAAATCGATTCGACAACAAGAAAAAAATAACATTATTCATATCATTATTTTAGTGATTCTAATTTCACTTAATGGGTTGACTAAGTTGATTTTCATTTGATTTATTTGTATGTGACCCTTAACTAGCTTTAATGGAATAATCAATGGACAATATTTGAAGTGATTTGGTGCATGTGGAT
This sequence comes from Papaver californicum, assembly GCA_023531435.1. Classification (NCBI taxonomy): domain Eukaryota; kingdom Viridiplantae; phylum Streptophyta; class Magnoliopsida; order Ranunculales; family Papaveraceae; genus Papaver; species Papaver californicum. The sequence goes on from JAJJMC010030977.1 coordinate 1,881,575, forward strand.
AAGTGGGTTGGCGTTAGAATAAAATATTAATTGATACTTTGATCATAGTATAATGACAAAGTCACCAGTACTAAAGTCATTGTAACAATCTTAACTTCGCATGTTATGTTTTCAATGAATAAACACTTGTAAGAATAAAGATAAAAATGGAACAAGTCAAGTTGGTAGTTATCAACCTCGTACTGAAGGAGCAAGTATTCTTTGTCTTCGATACGTCTTCAGGTATTCATGAGTAACTAAGAAAGTCTCGACATTTCTATATTCCTAGTTTAACCTAACGAAGTTGACTTTAGTAATCTACTCAAGCGACTCGAGTTTTGGAACCAAACTTGATATACCAACACTTGGAGGGTTAAGCCGAGCAACGCTCTAACATAATGACTCAGTATACAATGATTAAGTTAACTGTAAAAAAAACATTAGTAACTAACTCTCATATTCTTACTGACCCCTCAGCTATGGACTCACAAGTTAAGAATTACATTAGTTGTATGTATATATAACTTTTATGAAGTAACCGAGCGACTAATTGACGATCATGGCCGACTCTCTAATATTAAATCTACACTGTGCTATGTATTCAACTGATGATCAAGTTCTTCTCTTACATGTACGCTTAAACAACATCCAACTTGGTCTCTTATACCACTTCCATTTAGTTTTTGACAATGATTTCATCTGCTTATTAACCAGTTTTATTTGCATAAAGAGGACTTGGAGAGGGGTTATGCCTTTATGGAAACTCTTTATTTAGTAAATATTTACACTAGCCCTCATAAGAGAGTCCCTATCATATGCCATACGGGAATTGCAAACTAATTTGAATCCTACAAAATTCTCTTAAGATCTTTGTGTTATGCTATTTTATTAACTAAATGATAGTAATTATGTAGTTTTTTAGGCAAGTAGGAATGGTGTTTTTTTTTTTTCCAAAACAAGTTTATAGGGTTATGCAGCAGCAGCAGCCTACGTCTGACGTGGACGAGGAGTTGACAGATCTAATTTTTGCTCTTGCTCCTCTACCAAGTAGTATGCCATTACATATATTTTCAATGAGGCCAGGGATTAGTTGTAATAATAAAGCCCTTGGATGTGGTAGGATCGATAACGGTGCAGCTACTGATAATTTTTGTCGAATATTACGTCTTCGAGGAAGTTAATTGTTTAATCACTTATGCTTAGTCACCCCAGGTGGTGGTGGTGGAAGTTTTTAGAGGTTTTTTTTGTAAATGAATAAGGTTTTTATTTTCTTATTTTGGGTTTAGGAAGTTGTGATCACCCTTTTTTTTAAAATAGGTGCACACACACAAAAAAAAACACTCATTGTTTTAGTGTTGAAGACATATTTCTTCCTTATTTCAGTTTTATAAATTATTATGTATTTTGTTTTATTTTGGTAGGATTATCCATGTAATGTCGTTTTTCCCACCATAAGGAATATGAACTTTTGTTTCAGTATGTTGTTTAAGAAATATTAGTAACGTGGTAAACTTTTGCAAATATAAGGAGCTGGATTCCATGTTGATGTTTATATATTAAGTAAGTAAAATGACAGGTCTAAGCAACCTACAGAAGAAAAAGGAAAACTATCAAAATATGATTGGTTGGTTTAGAGCAGAACAATGAGTTAACAAAGGCTGGTTAGAAGGAATAAAAGGTCAGTATGGGTCAGGTTATAAAGAAGGCAGAAATGAAGGAAATGTTTTCTTTGTATTAGGTGTTATGACACTTCATGGTTGACTATATGACATTATCATGGAGGTTTTCAGTTTGTTATTGTTCTTCACGAGTAATAAGTTATTTTCATTTTGAGGTCAATATAATGATGTATATCTGATGTCTCTTAATTGTTTGCTTTAGGGGGTAGATACTTTGGTGTGTATACAAGTTTGGTGATTTATTTTTGCATATATTTACTCAATATATACATAATTCACAAGTTTATTATATAGTTCTCATGATAATATGTACATATGCAAACTCAATCTAGTCTAATTGACCAGTTCATCCGGGTACATATACTCTAATTTAGTTCTCAAATTGAGAACTCAGGCTTATACTTTATCTTGGTGATGTTAACGTATGAACCTATATAAATAAATAATTTCTTAGACAACACATCTGAGCCTGTGTAACTCACGAACGCACCACTAATTAAAAAAATTAGTATAAAAAAACTAATTCTTATATGAAATTTGAAAACCCTCTTAATGGAGTCAGGAGCCATTTAATGGAATACGTTGTCACAAATATTTTTTTTTATTTTTTATGGAAGTTCTTGGTTTTTTAAAGAGTTGTTTTCGTAATTTAAAATTAATGTTTTTTTTATAAAAATTAAAATTTTATAAAAACAAGACCTCAAGGAATTACAATGTATCTTTCGACTGATAGTAACTAATTATCCAAGGAGTGAAACAAATACATTCCTTAACATTAGTTTTTTCCTTTATACAATACTTAGAAATAACATTTACAATTCCATTGTTCTTTTTACTAATATAATAGATTTGACAATAATTAAAAAAAAGTTTGAAATTGTTTTATTTCTTTCAAAAATATTTTGTTTTCCCATATAACTAGAGGATTACTAGCATCAATGGTGTTGACAACCACTTTCGCATCTTATTCTATCTGGATATTACTGATATTCAGTGATTTGGCCCAAAGATGTGCTTCTTTGAGTGTTGTGCATTCCGTTTCTCAGGATCTAGTGCTCCATTTGCGTAGTAGCCTTTAACTCCCTTGCGTTCTTTTGCATGATCATAAATAAACAAACCAATTCCCATTTCATTAGTTCTACAATCGAAAGATGCATCTACTTTAATTTTACATAACTCAATATTATCTGGAACATGAAATGCACTAGTGTTTACTGTTTTAGTAAGGATGTTGTTGCTACAGGTTTCAGCGGGAGTGTCAATGAAGTTGCATATGTGGTAATTAATTCTAGAAATTGTAAGAAAATGATTTATAGTTTTACCTTGAAAGATACATTCACATCTCTCATTCCATATAATCCAGCAACCTACTATCATAGGGAATCTCTATCTAGCACTATCTGTCAAGGAATATTGGGTGTTACCAGAAAACCAAGTTAGAATCCAGGTCTTCACGGAACCACAATTATTGCTGACATCGTCATTATCAATATTTATTGATCTCCAAAAAACTCTAGCATGGTCACATTTGAAAATCAAATGTGTAATAGTTTCTTCGTAATGACCACAAATATTGCAATGTGTCTCCATGGTCCTATTGAACACAGAAAGCTTCGATCTAGTTGGGAATACTTCTTTTAATCATATAAACAACTTTATCCTGTGAGGAGTATGGATCTTCCACAAAGATTTGAAGACTTCTTTTGGGACTTGATTAGAAGCAACTTGAGAATTAACTTTGCTTTCCATAATTTTGTTATTAGCACTTTTAACTGAGAATTTACCATCTCTAGATGGCATATAAACCAATATGTCTTGAGTTTGACGGGAGATAGGTAATTTTTAAATTTTCTTCACTGCACCACTATCAATAGATTAATTAGTAATTCATTGTTCCAGCAATTAGAATCTGAAATCATGAGTTCATTAACATACTCTATTTGTAAATGCTCCAGTGATCAAGGAGTTAAGTTATTATTTATACCAATGACCCATCTGTCTACCCGTAATTTAGTTTTTCTGCCATCGTTAGTTTCCATGAAATAGTTATTTTACAAAATATTTAGCCCAATATCAACACCTTGCCAAAACCAAGAGGAGTAATTTTGGTTTTTGGGGATGTGGATAAAATCTTCTTTTCTGAAGTACTTTTCCTTTAACACTTGTACCCACAACTTATCAGATTGCTCACATATTCTTCATGTAAGCTTGATAAGTAGTGCATGATTTATAGCTTCAAGGTCAGTGAATCCCATGCCACCAATGTCTTTAGGGATGCATAAATTCTGCCATGCTATGAAATTGGCTCCTTTATTTGAGATGTAACCCCACCAAAAATTTCTATAAACAGATTCAAGCTTCAGAATAATAATTTATTGTATTTTGAAAGTACTCATTTGAAAAACTAGAACTGAATTCAGAACTGATTTGACCATTGTTGACCTACTTGCATGATTTAAAGATTCTTATTGCCAACCAACCAATCTTCTTTCAAATGATTGCTTCACATCCTCAAAAGCTTCCTGCTTAGAGATTCCAATTAGAATAGGAGAACCTAAATATTTCTCCCTTTTTTCCTGAACCAAATTGCTACTGAAGGATATAACAAATTTGTCAATGTTCACTACTTGACCTGACTATTTACTGAAATCCTGTAAAACTTGAAGCAGGTTAGTAACACTGGTATGATTGATGGTGTATGCTGGGACTTAAGAGCTTTTGATGCGCCATGCTTGTGATTTACAGTTAATGTTTTAGAAATCTACTTTTGGCAAAGAAATAGAGTCAATAAAAGAGCTATAATTATTAAAGAATCATGGTAGAAATCAATCAGAAGTGATTTTGGTGGAATCCTGAGTTTCAGTTCTTCCCAATATTGTTAAAATCTTTTAATATTTCTAGTTTAAATCAAAATTAGGTCTAAAACGAATCTTCACAAGTCTCAGCGAACGAACTATTTTTACCACTTTTCTGAAACGATCAAGTTTTTGACACCGCTACCGGGGACTTATTTTTAGATTTTTTTTAGTTTTTTTTAGGTTAGTTAGTTTAATTAGATTTTTATTTGTTCTATTTTACGTTTTTGGGTGTTTTTTCTTTGTATTACAGGTTTTGGATCAAAAAGAAATAGGAGTCAAAGATTATATTGATTGATTAAAGACTTGGAGTCAAAGATAAATCGAAAAGAACGGAAAAAGAAAACAAATTTATTTTATTTTAATTTTATTTAATTTTTAGGGTTTTATTTATTTTTATTTTTTAAAAATTGTATTAGGAAATCTTTTATTATTTTTGTAATTTTTCTTTTATTTTTGGACTTTTTCTTTGGACTTTATTTTTTTGGGACTTTTGGACATTATTATTTTTTTAAGCCCTACAGAAGGGTATTATTAAATATAAACTGCAACAGGGAAGGATGCCAATTACGATATTATCTCTGCCCCTCGGGTTCGTACACTGACATAGGAGTCGGTGGCCTGAGTCGGCTTCAACGGTTCATCGCCCGTCTGGTATGGGAGGTAAAACTCTATCAATCCACAAAACCCATGCAAGTGGATTTTCTGTATTCCTTTGTAATGCATATATGTTGAGGACTGAATATGAATTTATTTTCTAGTAAAGGGCAAGAACTGGCCATACAAGATAAGGACTCGGATTTCATCACTGTTTCCTTCTTGCCCGCTTTAGGAACACGTTACAAAACGCGAACCTAAGCCTTAAAATTTGACTAGAAAGAGAAAATCTAATTGGAGCCATCATGCTTTTTGTTTGCTAGATTCAGTAGGTTTGATTTGGTTGAGTCGGCCTTGTTTGTGTATGTTTATAACCCTCTTTCTATTAGGATTTATTTCCTTAGATTTTTTTACAAATATATTAGGAAGTTTTTGTCATAAAATGTCGAACTTGTATTATGAGGACCAATACAATGAGTATCCGACTGAATTTCAAAATAGACATTATCCGTACTACCAACATGGTGTGGATAGTAGTCGGGACCACCACCAAACTTTTGGAGGTTATTGCTCATACCAGGGTGATCCCAATTACTATTCATATACACACCCGTCATGAGAACATGAAAATGAGCAAAATTCGAGTTCTTTGTCTTGGAGGGATGCCCTAAATTATGTGCAATTTAGTACTCCTTATAATGAAACTATTCTTCCTCTAGAAGAATCATTGAAGCAGTTGTGGTCTAGTACTCATCATGAACCTAGTACGCCTCTAGAAGAATCACTCAAGAAGTTATCTGAGATGACACATAGGTTTGAATTAAGTGTGAGAGGAACAAATAGTAGTCCAACTCTTTCTCTAGAAGAATTACATGAGCAATTGCGATCTAGTACTTCTTATGATCCATTTGTTTCTCTAGAGGATTCCCTCAAGAAGTTGACTGAGAATATAAATAGTTTCGTATTAAGTGTGAATGAAAGTCTTGCAGAGAATAATATTGCTCAAAATGATCTTTATTTCCAATATAATGCTACCCTTGATAATTATTCACCTAGTCAAGAGGACGAGGATAGAATTGGTAACACTACTTATTTAGACGAGGTTCAAACATCTTCATATTATTATGAAGATGAGGATAGTATTGATGAAGAACTTGAAATATACAGGCAGAGTGATCAGGAAATTGTCACTCCAATTATGCTTCACGATGATGGTGTTATTTTCGGTTTAAATCCAAATAATTTTAATGATTATTCACTTATTCAAAAGGAATAGGATTTGACTAGAGATACCACTGTTTTAGACGATGTAGAATGTTCTTGTTTTGAAGCTGATAATAGTTTAGAGGAACGCGTTTATCCTTAGAAAACTATTTTAGAGTCCAGCGATTTAGAAACAATAGTCTTAGGTAACAAAGATCGACCCATATAGATTTTAAATATGAGTGAGGATGCACCACCTGATTATAACCTAGAAGAAGCAATTGACCATTTTCAAGAATCTGACGATCTAGAAATTAGGAAAATTATGACTAGTCTATCTAAAGACACTGAAAACTCTAAGTTTGGGGGTGACTATCATTCTCCCTATGCTTTACCTTTGACTCTTATAAAGGTACCTCACTTGGGGCTTGACATTTGCACCTCTACCATTTTTCAAGATCATCTTCAAACTAGATTCCCTGAGCATGTGTCCAGAAAGAAGTTCAGTTGTTAGAAACCCATCCTATGGTAAATGTGGTTTACCTATGAAATAATACCAAGATTGACTTTGTTTTCCCACCAAAATATTTTCTTCCATATGTGGGAACGTATGAATTTCAAATGTGTCAGTTATTAAGTTTTGAGACTAAGCCTAATTACTTTAGGGAATTAGAATCGACATATTTTCTTAAGAATGACCACCATTTTCATAGTAATCAACTGTGTGAGTCAAACTGATTGACTTTGAGGATTCACAATTATTCAGGTTATTATTATGTGCTTCAAATTTATTAGCTGAGTTACTCCAGACCTTACAACCTGATCCTGTTGATCCTGCCTACGAGGAAATCCAGCCCATGAAAATATTTTATTTAAACCCTTTTATAGAGCCTGAACCTGAACCACAACTAGAAGTAGTTGTCTTAAACAGAAAACTAGATAAGAGTGTTCTCGGTTTGTTCATTTTCTTGGCCTGTTGCAGTTTCCTTTTTATTTGTGATAACACTATTTGATTCAGATGACCCACAATTATTCCGACTATTGCTATATAATTTTATGAGGTGACTAGTCCTTTCTTAGTCTGGATGAAGACTTTAAACTTAGCACTTACTGGGAGGTAACCCATGCTCATGCGAGACGATAATATCTTTCCTTAACTCCTTTCCTTCGATTGGTAACAATTTCTCCTTGTTCATGTATTTAATCATTCATCTTTAGAACATTGAGTACAATGTCAGATTTAAGTTTGGGGGTAAGGGAGAAACTTTTAAGTTTAAATATGAAACTCTAAAGTCAAGAAACTTGTGAATAATTAAGGATGACACTAACCATTCTAGGTAGATGGAAACTTAGTTCTTTTTCTATGGGAATTAATGTGTCCAGTTAAATGGTCTATTCATAAAAGGACAGAGTTCAGGTGTTAGAAATAACATGATAGTTCTCACCATATTTCAGAGTCTATCTCGACCGTATCACCTTCTGTTTTTATTTTTGTAATTTTTTATGTTTTTATAAGTGATTTGGTGGGGCACCAGTATCAAATTGTTATCACCGCCAGGATGGAGTAGAGTATTTGAGATCAAGCCCCATTATTGTATTTTATTTAGATCATTAATCGGAATAAAAACGAGTATTGACACTTTGATAGCAATATGTGTGTGTTCTCCCTGTCTCCGTCGCCTAAGCAAGCTTGGAACGCATGATCCATGAGAACTATCATGTAAGATGTTGATAAGGAGCATGCGCTTGGATTCAAATGATCCAATCATGTTATGAGTACATTTAATAAAATAAAGATAATTGTTTAATTTTCAATAAATCGATCGTTGAGACCCTTGTATATACCAGCTGAGTCGATATTAGTATACGGCGTAAGACCAGTGGGAGCGTATCTCAATCCGTTAGGATTCATCCTAGCACTGACCTTCAGACAGATATGGGAAATACCGTTCACCTTAGTCAACATGCACATACTTCATCATCTCCATATTCATCTTCTAAATATTTTCATGTGATTATACTTTGATAGATTCTGAGTAACATGGTTGAACGACTATCTAAGTAGAGCTTTGTTTTCTTATATATGAATTTTAGTATGCTGAGTGCAAACTCGTGTACATCAATTTGACTCATATAGGGTAATGATTCCCATAGCCGAAGAATTTAGTATGCCAACTAAATAGCTTATTTAGTGTTTACCCTCAATCGTTCACAGGTAGCTAGGGTTTGGAGTACAAGGTTTTATGGGTATACCTCTTGTAAACCCTCACGAGACAAAACTCGACCACTAGGGACACCTAGGGGTTTAAAGGCTTATTACATATGCTAAATGTAGTCGCGATTCCTGCGAAAGTGAGTTAGGATTTTATTTTATTTCTAGATTAGATTTGCTCGAGGACTAGCAAATAATAAGTTTGGGGGTATTTGATAGACACATTTTTGTGTCTAATTTGTCCTTAATTATCTATTTTGTTAATGCTCAATTTGGTACTTATTGTATTATTTTATGTGTTTGTAGGTATTTTTGAGAAATAAACATTTGCGAAAAATTGGCTCAAAAAGTTGTTAAATGCACCCGGGAAAATCATTAAAGCACCCAAGGAAAGTTGTTAAAGGCACCCTACTTTTGGATTATGGGAACCCCCTTCTTTATTTAAAAAATCCAAAATTGGCGGGAAATATTCTCTTCGTATGAGAGAATTATCTGAATTGTTGAGAACCGAGTTTAATGGGATGGCTAAGTGATTTTGAGTTACCACGTGAACGGCCAAAAAAAGGATTTATACTCTGATTTTTATTAACAAGATTTGGAGTTTGTTTTGGTTTGAGATTTGAGTCCTTATCGACTTAGGAAGGTTAGCTAGGGTTTACTAAACCTATAAATAGAGAAGAGATCGAAGAAAAAAAAGGGGGGAGCTCGGCCGAAAAAAAAAGAGGAAGGAATTCTCTTGTTGATTTCTTGCTCCTGTGGTATAGAAAAAGGGTTGTTTAAATCAATTAAAGGGATACAGAGGATTGAGAGAGGTTGGGTCAAGCTAAGGAGGCTAACAGAAGGAGAAAAAAATCATCACAGGAAAAACTATGTTGTTGCTGCTGAAGAAGACGTGAAGAACAGAAAAGGCGACGGTTTCTTCAACTGTTTTGCAATGTTTATCTTCAACTGCAACGGTTTCTTTAACCCATCTGCAATGGATATCTTAGCATATGCCACGTTTATCTTCAGTTGAAAATATTTTTCTTCTGTAACAGTGAGAACAGTAGTTTGCAACAACGTTACACCGTTGCGAACCATCTGTGTTATTTTTTTTTTACACACTTTTGAGCCATGAATAATTGTTTTGAGAGTGTTTACATCATGAGGAGCTAAACTCAACTACTGGGACTTAAGAGCTTTGATTAAGTCAAGTCAAGTCAAGTCAATGACTTGCTAAGTAAGTTTGGCAAGTTGTGCAACTCACTGAATGGTGATCAGACTGATCATTATCGAGTTTGGTAAGTTTAGTAACTTTGACATAGCATGGATAATTTTAATAACCAAATGTTAGTTTAGAAGCGACTTGGCATAAATCTGAAAGACGTTTGAGGCCAAAATTGTAAAGAGCTTCTTAAGCAAGAAGGCTTATCGTATGAGATTAATGTCTGTACTAGGCCAGTATTGAAAATAATGGCGTATTTCTAAGGGAAGAAGCTAGCAAAGCTAGCACTAGCTTCTTAGCGCAAATGGTAATGTGTTATCTCTTTAGGTTATAAGCTAATGTCCTAGTGTTTTGAAAGCAAGGCTAATACGCTAGCTTCTAGTAAGGAAGTTATCTTTATAGTTGCAAAGGCTAAAACACTATTAAGGAAATTAGCACTTTTAGTGCAAAGTCTAGGACATTGCTAAGACAAGGTAGCTAGCACCAATATGCTAGGGCTAGAAGGCTAGCGCCAAGAACGCTGCGCTTAAGGCTGGAAACTTGCTCAAGGAAGCTGCGTCAAGGACGCGCTCACTGAGACGCTAGGTAAGATGGAATGTGATAGTTTTGTAATAGTGGTAAATAAAGTATCGTTCGCTCGAACTTGTGAAGATTGATTTTAGATTTTAATAAACTAATTTTAAACTAAAACTACACACAAAATATGAAAATAATATTCACAAATATTGAGGTTATGGGTTTCACCATTAACCAATTAAGTGATTCAATATAATCAATATTTATGCAATTCTTTACATTTAAAGTGATTCTAATATGTTGCAAAAGTAGATTCTCAAAATAACAATTGTATAAAAAAAGCATGGAATATCAAAAACCTAGGCCAAGCATCTACCATCTAACGAAATCACAATTGTTTTAATAAAAATCATTAAATCAATTTTTAATCAAAGAAAATAATCATAAAAGAAATTGCAAAAATCAATTAAAATAGAAATATACCACTTTTCTTGGAACAATGGCTTCCTCCATCACCTCAACAAAGGGGTTTAGATCCTCATGTTGAAAACACCCTCAAAATATTGGTACATAGCTCAAAGTGTTCACAAATGAAGATAAATGTTGCAAAGTTAAGCTTTAGCACAGAATCTTCAACCTTTTGGCCACGAAAACTTCAACCTTTTCGCAACATTTTCTTCATCTTCTTCATCATGATCATGAGCAGATTTTTTTCTGGATTTTTATTTCTTCGTTTCTGGCCTCTCCAGCCCCCCCTCAAAGCTTCATTCGACCTCCTATTTATAATAGAACACCTCCACAACTCCAAATCTCGTGAAAATCTTCTTATTAATGAGAATCAATTCTTGGCAGTAAAGAGAAAAATCCCGGGTCTGATTTTCTTCCTTGATTTAACTTGATCCTGATTTTATTTTCATTTTATTTCCTCTTCAAACTCGAGCAAAATCTTCTTCCATAAACCCACTCTTATTGCACAGAACTTTATTAACCAACAAAACCCGAGAGAAAACATTTCCCCTTTTTTACGTGATTGTGAGAGATATGGTTTGAATGTTCAAACCGTGTATACATCCTTTCGGAATGGCAAAGAATATTCTTGTCTTTAAAGCCTAAAAATCTCCACAAAAATCTCTCCCAAATACTCACGCAGTTACAGATATTTTGTGAAGATCATTTTCCAACCAACTTTTGAATTCAAATTCAAAGAAGGTGGATGCACCATCTGCTGGGTGCCTTTATAAATTTTTCTGGGTGCCTTTATAACATTTTGAGCCATTTTTCCCCAAAAATACCTACAAACATATAAATTTTTCTGGGTGCCTTTATTTCTGTGTGCCCTGAACCATCTGCTGGGTGTTGATTTCTCCAAAAATACCTACAAACACAATAAAATCACAATATAAGTACACATATGAGTTCTAATAATGTACAAATTGAGATCAAATAAGACATAAAAACGTGTCTATCAGAATGCTAGCTCAAGGACGTTGCGCCAAGTCTGGAACGCTTGCTCGAGGACGTGCTAACTGGAATGATGCTGAGGCTGGTATGCTGTTAGCCTGAGAAAGTTAGCGCTTTTAGCACTAAGGTAAGGAGCTAGCATCGATGAGGTGCTAAACCAGGTGGCTAGTGCTAGCTTGGCGCTAAGGGAAGAAAAAGCTTGGGTTAGCCTAGCTCTGAGACACAATGCGTCTATGGAGGCATTGCTCCTTGTTTGTGGCGCGTCCAAGAGGAGTGACGCATAATTCGTTGCTTATCTTTGAGCAAAGTGCTAAAGTGGCACATTCTAAGCTCAAGATAGCAAGTTGTGATGTGTTCTTTGCGAACAAGGCGTTAAGCTAGTGTGTATTTTTGGGATTAAACATTATCTATCCCCAAATTTGATAGATGTTACTGGAACGTCGATGCGCACTCGAGGCAAGTTCAAGGAATTCAATTGTGGAATTTATGCGACTTGAGACTAGTTCAATATGGCATAAGTACTATGAATATTGAGGAGGTTGCAAGGCCAGTTTAGAATATTTGTAGTTATTCGTAGAGAATCTGTGTTTTTAATTCGCTTGCGGAATATATAATAGAGATACAATATTTTGTGTTTTGTTATAGAGCTAGGCATATGCGCATAAATATGCACATATCCTTTTATATTCTTGTTGTTTGACAGAGGGAAACTTTATAATTCCACCTCTTGTCAAAAACACACCACCTACATTAATTCCTCTGCTTAGTGAGGAACAATAATGTTGCACAATAAGCACTAGATGGTGACAATATGCTTATAATAATTGTATATGCATAATTTAAATTGAAAAAATAGAAGAAGATATACTTAGCTTATCTGAGATTTAGGTATGTGCCCCTTAACGTGAATCTTGGATGGGAATAGTAGGTGCTCACGTTCTTTCCAGGAATGCCAACTTGTCGTGAGCAAGGAGAGGTGCGGCCAACGTTGCTTCCTTCTTTTTTTAGGTTTCCTAATCAAACAAGGAATCTTCAGGACCGGTTGTCTATATATACTTGTTTTATAACGTCACCTCCTCCCTTTCAGTTTTTATCTCTCTTTTAGAAAGCACGTACCTGAGTACGCGAGAGCAAAGCAGGTCCGTTCCTCAAGTGAATGTGGTAGGAGTTGATCATACTAACAGATAAACGTCTTTTCCTTTGTATATATTTTATCTGTGATGCTACTATTGTTTTTTTCTTGCAAACCCTAGCCTTTTGTTCGTGATGCATCAATCAAAAATTGCTTGTATATATGTATTTTGAAGGTCTTTTGACTTTTGCTTCATGTTGGTGTGAACCAACTCATTCTGCTATACACGCCTGAGGTTAACTAGCAATTACTTTAGAATATGTATTTAGTTTGCTGCAGCTTCTGGTTACTGGGACTCTTCCTGTTGAAAGTTATACTCGAGAGAAACGAATAATCACATCTTTGGAGAGAAAGATAAAAGAACTTCAGCAAGGGGTTATTCAATGTGGTGCACACTATGTGAAGTAGATTGATTATTGGTGAAATAGTAAGATCACTGCTAACGGACTTGTTATTGATGATCCTTTGAGCATAGCAGCATTTCTGACACTCTTGTTTTCTAGAGATGTGTTTGAAGATTTCCATGTCGATAGATTAAAGCTTCCAGTTGTTCCCCTGGATGTGGCGCTTGCTAAGGGTGAATGCCTCCCTCTTGGTAAATTATTTCTTGGTTGTTTATATTCTCATTTAGACTCATTGGATCGCGATATAAAGACTTTTAATGGGTTCATCAAGATCGATTATTGTGTTCATATTGTTTTTCTTCAAGCATGGTTATGGGAGCACTTCCCAAAATACGTGCCTTTGTCAAAACCTCTGAATCTGAAGGGAGTCGTTGAATACGCAAGAATCCGCCACTGGCATAAGAGAAGTCTTTCCTCTATAAATTTAGATGATTTGATAGACGTCCAGAGTAAGGTAAACTTCAGGCCCTGGGATTCTGAGCACGGGCACATACTTTCGTCAACTACTTTTGTCAAAGAGGTCAAGATGGTTCTCTGGTCAGGACCAAAGAAAGAAATTAATGCTTTTTCTCCTGGTTAGAATATATTTATGAATAACTTCATCCCAGGTTATATCCTCCCTCTTTGTTCAGAAGGTTACTTAGTACCTCGTGCGGCTCGTCAGATAAGCTTTGACCAGGAAATACCTCGTAGTCACAGTGCATCCCCGTATGTTAGAGAATTGAAGAAGAATTTCTATGTTTGTCTTGCTAAGGGAATACACATCCCTTTCTTCTGTCGAGGTAGGAAGCCTCGGGTATCAACCATGTACGCGCACTTCTGGAGAGAAGAAAGAAGTCACTTCAAAGAATTCATCTTAGGATCTCCGGTCATGAGTGGTGCCCCTTCCAAGGAAGACAAAGCTCGTAGTTCCAATTTGCAGAGTTCGACTAAAGCCAAGCGGAAACTCATTATCGATGTATCTCAAGAGGTAATGGTCTTTTTATTTAACTTCTTGATTCCAAAACTCAATTATTACGATTCTTAGTTTCATTCTTTCTAGTAGACTCGTGTCGTTCGTCCTCGAGTGGATGCTATTTCTGTTGCTGCTGATAGTCCCCATCTTGTAAGGAAATGACCAAGGATAATTCTTCTCGAAAGCAAGAATGGTCCTCATAAGAATGTAAGTATTCCACTTGTCAGTCTTGATACTTCTGTATTTTAGAATTATAATATATTTTATCATCTTGGTGTAGCATGTGAGTATGAATGTTTGTGTTGACTCTGGTGACGCTCCTGAGGCTTAGGGAGGCACCAAAAATATGGAAGATGAACACAATTCGAGGAAGGAGGGGCTTGAAGAAACATTTCGTACAAAAGAAATTCATGAAGAGTCTGAATCCGATACTATTGATGAAGAAGTAAGCAATGAAGGTGAAGTGGTGCTGGACTCTTACGCTAACTTGGATTCTCCTCAAGTAAGTTTTACTCTCCTTATAATAGTAATAAACCGTGTAGAATCTTCGAATCTCATATAAGTATGATTATGCTTGAATTTTGCAAAGTATTCATAGATTTTCGTCGTTAGAAAATTTTTCAGAAGTATAGTGCTTGGGAAAAACGCCATAGAAACTTCATACGACCTCCGTTTTAGATGATTGACCTCTCTATATTCATTAAAAACAATTTCCTACGTCCTACTAGGAAAAATATCCAGGTTTTGAGCTTGTTTGGTGCGTCAAAATGACCCAACAGTAGAATTCAGAGAGTATCCAGGAAAATTATGATAGCTTTCAGATCCGTCACTGCTAGCCGTTTTTGCCATAAATCTTAGCTCGTTTATCCGATTGATGTTCCCTTTTAACATGTTGTAGTAGACATTTATACGAAAATTTTGAAATAAGAATCATGCCCATATTATTCACCAATTGTTTCCAGCTTTAGAGTTTCCGAGATGCGGTGTAAATTGCTTCTGAGGCATATTTTTGTAAAACGTCATGTAATTGTTCCAACTCATATAATTCTTCAAATATCACTTTTTAATGAATGTATATAATATTTATAAGTATGTATAACAATTTTTATGATTCATGCTCAAGAATTCTGTGTTTGAGACGTTCTGACTTAATATGCATGTATCATCTCTACTTTTAGGGGGAGAATGATCGAAATCAGAGAGATGAGCATATGAGCAAAGGAACAAGAGTTACCGTTGATTTCGATGTAGATAATTCCCTCTCTTATACTTAAAATCATGATAGGACTCTAGCTTACGTGCTTGTCGAGGATAATACTTCCATTGACGTTGTCATGCAGAATAACAGTGTAGTAGAGGGCATGCCCGTCGAGTATCCTAATGCAGGTGTTAGTTTTGACTTTGGCTCCAGCGGGATTCTTCCTGGGTACTTGCGTGTTGGGGGATTTGTTGTTCCATCCACCTATATCGAGTTATATACAAAGATATAGGAGAAGTCCGACCACTTCTCTGTAGATAATTCTATGAAGTACATGGCTTTAGAACGAGACGTGTCTAGTTTGCTACCCATCATACATGATATGATCTCTCTTCCTCGGAATAAAATTTTTGATGTAGTTTTCGAGGAATGGGAGGAGGCTGTGAATAACGTCGAGAGTTCTGGTTTGAGCGTCATGTGGATCCGTCATCGTCTGGGAGCCATGCAAGAGCACTTTGCTGAACTACGTGAACTCGCTAGTCTGGAGGCAGTGACCAAGGCTACATAATAGGTTGAAAGGTTTTCCCAGAATTGGAGCTTACGAATGAAGCTATTGGAAAAATGGAAAAAAAGTACTTTGTAGGGACTGAGCCATCTTTCAAGAATTGTTTTTCTAGATTTTATAACTTTATGAAGCACATTTATGGTTTTTTTTTAGTAGGTAGGTTTTTGACAAGTTATTTGTGAAGAGAGAGACTCTTTTATAAATATTGCAATCATTTTGGAGGAAATATAAATATTGCATGAAAGTAGGGAAATATCTGAAATAAAATAGTGAAACACTCAAGCTTTGCAAGCTTTTAGTCACTTGCCATGAATTGTCACTCCTTATGGCTTGTCACTGTTTATGAGCTTGTAGTGACCATCTAGTATGGTCTCAGTAATCATGTAAGGTTCTTCTTCGATAGTTAGAGGAACTGATGCAAGAAGTTCTGCGCTCTTAGTAATTTTCAGAACTGTGTCCCCAATTTGAAAAGGTCCAGACTTTAGCATCTCGTCTGAAAATCCTTCTCTTTGGATAACCAAGAGTTATTGGTGGCATTTCTTTTCATCAGAAGCAACTTGGATAGTAAGCGAGTCACAAATTTTCTTATTCTCGGTAAAAGTAATTTTTTAACCACTATATAAAATATTGAAACGAATTAGCTTCCCATTCGCATCTCCTGGCTATGGCATTATTGTTTTCTAAGCAGTGTTCTGAGATCTTACAGGACATGAGGTCACTGATTGGAAAGGCATTTTAGAGGCAGAACTTACTTGGCCAAGTTTTAGAATCTGAATTGAATCTCCAGGCTTGTGAGAAATCCCCAGGTACATTTCTTATTATTTATGTCGTCCATGTTCTTCAAGGGAGGCTTGTGAGTATCCTCTGTTAAGAGTAAGCCAGTCACGACATGATTCAGGGCAGCAAAGACATCTTTGTGTTGTCCTTTCGAGAGGTAGAGAAGATCGCACATGCGTTCCATCAGAGATTGAACAGTCTGATTAATTGACTTCCCGGAGAGATTGAAATTTCTAGCAGGAAGGGGATTCTTATGGACTCCTTCATCTTCTAGTTTTAATTCTCCTGTTTCCATATTGAAAATGCTTTTTAAATTGTTGTACTCATTGATTGAGTGATTGACATATCGATGATAAATTTCGAATCTGTCATTTGATGATCTGTAGGAAATCGTCGTACGAGTGGTAATTAGATGGTGTCATCTCCTATCCAGGATTTGAGTAGTTTGAGTACTTCTTTCATTGGAACCGGGAAATATGGGAACACTACATTTGGATTCACATCTTGCTTCTGTTACAACTGCAATTGATGTTGTTGTTGTTGTCGAGGAGCTTTGTTTGTGCTTTGAGACCGAGTCAATATTCGAGCTTTCCTCTTGGATCCCTCGCCGCTGACAACACCGATTGATGGTTAAATATTATATTTTTTGTTGATTAATCGTCGGTTTCCGTGGATGTCTCCACGGTTTTTTTCTCTCGCTGGTCTGGATCTCTTTAGCAAGGCAGGAGCGGTTATGGAGATAGTTTTGCGGCTTCGTGCAATTCAGAGAAAGTCTGGAAATGTAAGTTTTCTAAAAGGGTATGATAAAAGGGGATCATACTATTAATTGGGATGCTCGTTACTCCTATGGAACATTCTTCCCAAGTCTGATATGGTAATTTGCTCAGAAACAAAGAAGTACTTCTGGTAGAAATAATTGATCATCTCTTCCCAAATAGAAATACTATTGAGAGCAATGTTGTTGTACCATGTGTAAGCTCTTCCAGTGAGGGACTTTTAAAATTATTTAAGAAATAGTATATGATTATACTCATGTTCCCAGAGCGATTCTAAGAATCGACAGACATGTTCACGAGCGTTTTCAGTTCCGTCATATAACGAGAAAGTTGGGGAGGAGTAATCTCTGGGTAGAGGGACCCTCTGAATTTCAGACGGGTATGAAGGCTGATGTTGATAAAGTGAGGGTGAGTCTTCCTTGCCATGATTCTGTAGGAGTCTCTCCAGATATCCGGGGGTGACAAAATTGGACTGTTGGTACCTATGTGATGGGCGATCAACAAGGACATGTACTTCATTTTTTCTTCGAGACCTTGACGTCCCAGTATCAGTGGTTACTGCAATGCTAGTCTTGGTTTGTTTCGTCAGGCGATGATGTTGTATTGGGGAGAGTTGCTCCGTTAAGGTCTTGAGACAAGAGAGTACCTCCTTCTGAATGGTAGTCATATCCACCTGTGTTCTTGCAAGAACGTCATATTTATTTATCAAATCCTCAATGTTGAGTGGAGCTTGGGTATTCTCGGTGTCTTCAACCGTCTTGTCACCGAGAGGAGGTATTGTAGTAGTATTGGTACGAGGAAGGTCAGTAGTAACAGGGGTGTTTTCAGAATTACCAGCAGCAACACTACCAGAACCTACGATGGGAGTTGTAACCGCTCCAGACCTAAGATCTACCATTTTGAATAACTGAAAAATTAGCTTTTGTAATCGAGAGGTTGATCTCCCATTATGGTCGCAAATTGTTTTAGGGTCAAAACAAATGTACTATAAAATATTACTTTCAAGTAGGTTCGAGAGATCAATCTCGAATAGTACGAGCCTAACCAAGAAATAGCCTTTTATGTCCTGCTTCGATCACAAAGGTGGAGAAGATTAGGTAGGTATTAGGGGAGGGAAGCAAAAAATTTTGAGAAATCGTCAGTGTCATGATTAATTGTAGTGTGCAAAGAAGAATGGATTATCTCTGGGATGAATCACTAATTATGTATTTCTTAGTCTTACTAGTTGTTGTTTCGAATAGATGAAGCAATCTATTTATATTTTCGAGAAGACACACTGATTTCTCGTAAGTAGTGGAAGTTAGGGAAAGATGGAGAAGTGATTATTGTGGAGATTCTAGTGGAGTCATGTCCGAAAATTAGGCAAGACTTGTATGACCACTACTTCTCATCCTTTTAACTGCTCTGTAACCATCCCACTATGTATTACCTTCTTGTTTGTGGATGTGTTGCCACAACGCATGATTGTCGTAAACCGCCAGACCAATACCCCAATGAGAATCCCCCTATTTGTTGTATTTGATATCTCGTAGAATAAAAATGGAGTCATGAACCACTATTGTTTTGATTAGGTCAAGTTAAGTCAAGTCAATGACTTGCTAAGTAAGTGAGGCAAGTTGCGCAACTCATCGAATTGGTGATCAGACTGATCAATATCGAGTTTGGTAAGTTTAGTAACTTTGACATAGCATGGCTAATTTTAATAGACAAATGTTAGCTTAGAAGCGACTTGGCATAAGTCTGAAAGACGTTTGAGGAAAAAATTGTAAAAAAACTTCTTAAGCAAGAAGGCTTATCATGTGAGATTAATGTTGGAATTAGGCTAGTATTCCAAAAAATGACGTATTTCTAAGGGAAACATCTAGCACTAGATTCTTAGCACAAACGGTAATGTGCTAGCTCTTTAGGTGTAAAAGCTAATGTGTTAGTGTTTTGAGAGCAAGGCTAATGCGCTAGCTTTTATTAAGGAAGTTATCTTTATATTTACAAAGGCTGAAACACTATTAAGGAAATTAACACTTTTAGTACAAAGGATAAGACGTTTTTAATCCAAGGTAGCTAACACCAATATGTTAGGGCTAGAAGGCTAGTGCCAAATACGATACGCTTAAGTCTTGAACGCTTGCTCAAGGACGTGCTAGCTGGGACGCTAGATAAGATGGAATGCTAGCTCAAGGACACTGCGGTAAGGATGGAATGCTTGCTCAAGGACGCGCTAGATGGACACTTGCTAGATGGAACGCTCTTCGGGCTAGTAAGCTGCTAGCCTGAGAATGTTAGTGCTTTTAGCGTTAAGGTAAGGAGCTATCATCAATGAGGTGTTAAACCAGGTGTCTAGTGCTAGCTTGGCGCTAAGGGAAGAAAAATCTAGGGTTATCCTAGCTCAGAGGCACAATGCGTCTTTGAAGGCATTGCTTCTTGTTTGTGGCGCGTCCAAGAGAAGTGGCGCATAATTCGTGGCTTATCTTTGAGCAAAGTGCTAAAGTGGCACATTCTAAGATCAAGATAGCAGGTTGTGATGTGTTCTTTGCGAACAAGGCGTTAAGATAGTGTGTATTTTGGGGATTAAACATTATTAATTCCCGAATTTGATAGATATTACTGGAACATCGATGCGCACTTGAGGAAAGTTCATGGAATTCAGCTGTGGAATTTATGCGACTTGAGGCTAGCTCGATATGACATAAGTATTGTGAATATCGAGGAGGGTGCAAGGCCAGTTTAGATGTTTGTAGTAATTCGTAGATAATTTGTATTCTTAATTCGCTTATGGAATATATAAATAGAGATACAATATTTCGTGTTTTGTTATAGAGCTAGGCATATGCCATAAATATGCACATATCCTTTTATATTCTTGCTGCTTGACAGAGGGAAACTTTACAATTCCACCCCTCGTCAAATATCACCATCTACAACTCTTTACAGGGAGAACTATCCAATAATGCTGACAATAAAGAAGTAGTTATGGATTGGCTGATTAACTAACACCAATCATTAGAAAAACCAAAGATACTTAGGATCTTCAAAATTAAATTACATTCAAGTTTGTCAAAAGCTTTTGACATATCCAATTTCAAAGTCAACCACCCTCATTCTCCCTTTTTTCTTTTCATGGAATGAATGACTTCATGTGCAATTATTGTGTTTATCATTGGTCAACCCACCAGAACAGTAAGAAGCTTGGTATTGGCTAACAACCTTGTCCATAAGAGGTTTCATTCTACTCACTAGTAATTTAGATATAATCTTATGGCTAGTGTTACATAAACCTATGGGTCTATAGTCATCAGGATTTATTGGTTTATGTTTCTTAGGAATTAAGGAGATATAGGTTTTGTTTATTTCCCTAAGGATATGCTTAGATATAAAGATTTTCCTTATCATGTCACAAAGCTCTTTACCCATTATACTCCACTGAGATTTTAGAATCCTACAAGTAAACCTTCGGGTCCTGGAGCTAACAAGTTCTCCATACTTTTAATACTAGAATGAACTTCTTCATCAGTATGATGAATAAACAACATCCTTTTATCTTCTTCAGTAACAATACTTGGAAGAATATTATAGTCTACTTCAATGCTTGGTGATGAGGAAGTACTTATTTCTTGAAAATTGATGGTGAGAATGTTGGAAATATCAGCCCTAGAATGAACCCATATACCATGTTTACATCTCAAACTATCAATGTTATTTCTTGATTAGTACTAGGTGTTATTATCTATATCCTTGATAAATCTATCTATGATTTTTGCTTTAGAAAGTCATTTTGAATCTGATTATATTTCTTTAGTTCACTATTTATCTGTATTGCTTGAGAATGGACTTCAAAAGAAAATGGTTGAACCTGTAAGTGATTTAGCTGATTTTGAAGATTATTAATTTAACAGTTAATATAACCAAAATGAACCTTGTTTTACCTGGACAATGATTTTCTATTAAACTGCAGTTTCTTAACTAACTTAAATTTTGGTGAACCATTTACTGTAGAATCCCACGTATTAGCAATTTGAACATCACAAGACTTGTCATGGAGCCAAGTAAAGAAAAACTTAAATAGTTTCCATAATTTTTCTTAATTGTAATCAGATAAAAGTAAAATGGGACTTGTATACAGACGAAAGAAAATCTAGGATTCAAGATTCCCTCACAACTATACAAACTAGATTGTTATAATCGTTTTCTATAATATTCTCTATTAAATAGCACAAGACGACCGAGAAAAATTATATGCGTCTCGGAAAATATATCGTTTCAATTAGTAATTTTTCTCAAAGAATTAATAATCATTTTCACTATAAAATATTAGTCTCTAACAAAGAATAAATGAATCAATTAATAAAGCATTATATGACACATGAAGAATTATTATCATGATTAAACAAGAAATGGGGCCAAGAAAATTGTTATAGAAAATAGTCACAACATGCTAGTAAACATAATAGGACTTCCTCTTAATTCCTAGAAAATATATTTTGCTAGCCATAGTAATTGAGGCACAAGAAAATAGAAAAGAAATCATTTTATTCATAATTTCATAAAGATTTACAAGAAAGAACTGACCAATTATGTCACTGAAAGGTTAAGAACTATTGAATTAATTATCGATTTAACGACAAATGTAGTGTGCAGTAAACTCAGAACTTTCGCTAAACTTTTGAGCCAAACTGTCGCTGAAGCAGCTGAATTGGTGATGGTTTTCAGCGACAGTTTTGAGACGCCTTATGTTCTTCTTCTTCATCCTCGCTCAAGAACCCTAAATTTCTGATTTTTCTTTCTCCCGATTCTGGTAGAAGCCATCCTCCCCTAAATGATCTCCTAGCCCTCCTATTTATATTACACAAACACCTATCTCCCAAATTTCGAATATCTTCTTAAATCCTCTTAAAATATTCTCGGCAATCTTCTCATCTTTTGGATCTAATTTTTTTTCTTCAATAAATAAACTCGGTGTTTAAACCTCGACTGAATGTTGTTACCATATTCAAAACTTGAGAGCAATATTCTTGGCTTATTCAGACTCGAAGATATTTTCTTTTGCAACAATATCAAACCAAAAATAACTATCTTCCCTATTTTTTTAAGACCGAGAATATATCCTCCTTTTATAAATGTGACCAGAGATTGGTTTTACAAGATTTCTTTTGTTACCAAATCGTGTGTAGATATTCCTGCTAATTAGGCAAGAATAAATATTGCCTTAAACTCTTTCAAAATCCCCAAAGATTCGTTAATAAAATCATGCAGATGAGATTTGAATTTTCCCGCCAAGATTTCTTTTTGAATTTGAGAAGGTGGGTGCCTTTATCAATTATGATGGGTACCTTTATCATTTTTGGGTGTCTTTATCACTTTCTAATCCAAATTTTCCATAAAAATTACCTACAAATAACAAAATTAATATAAAATTAAATGTTAACAATATATAAAAATGAGACTAACTATGACATATAAATATGTCTATCAGGACTATGATCACTCCCAACTTGGTTTATATGAAGAAGCTTAGAAGAAATAACACATCGATACCAATCACCATTCCCCAAAGCCATGCTAATTCTTGATATTTTCTTTCCAGTGCCAAGACTATTGTTTGTCCAAGTATGGTCTTTACCAGCGAATCCTAAATCTTCACGACCAACAAAATCAAGTATTGTGTGTACCATACCATCACCAGAAGAAGAAGGTTGTTGAGAAGTATCAATAAGATGTATGTTAAAATCACCAATTAGAAGACATGATTGAAAAATATTGTGACCAAGTTCTTTGATAAAATCCCACAATATCTTATTTTTATTGTAATTGGTGTAGTCATACATGCATGATAAAAGCCTTTCAGGTTTACTAGGGTCTGTTTGTATAAAAGCATGCATCATGTTATATTCACAACTTACGATCTCACAAGAAAAACCTTTCTTCCAAAGTAAAGTAAGGCCTCCAGAGAGACCTATTGGTTCTATTGTTTTTGTATTTGGGAACTGGAAATGGTTTTGCAAAAGTTTCAACGTAGTATCAACAAGTTTGGTTTCACATAAAAAAAATTATGTCAGGATTTTGGGTTCTTATTATGTCTTTGAGATGGTTTCAAGTTGATGGGTTGTTGAAGCCCTGAACATTCCAACTTAAAACTTTTGTTTTATTAGTCTTGAAATGACTTAAATGGAACTGATGATCAATAAGATAAATGGTATGTATTATTGAAATCATTGAAATTAGAGCTATTCAAAAAAATTAAAATATAAAAAAGTAGTGATACCTGATTTGCAACACTTAGTTTGTTTTTGACAGTGGCATCTCTTAGATTGGGAGCATAACTTCTCACATCATGTAGTATATTCTCATCCACATCCTCTATTGATTCAAAAAGAGCGTTGTTGTAAAATTCAGTATGTTAATTGCTACCTTGATTAGAGATTTCAGCAGTGTTGTGGGAGTGAGTCAGGGTTAACTGGTTATTAAAATTTGCTACAACATCATTAGAATATTCACTGTCTTTTATGGATCTTTTGTTCTATATGGGATCTTCAATGATAATTTCCTCCTCTTCCATAGACTCAATATGATTATTAAATGAACAATTTGTTGTTCCAGTCTTGCTTGGTAAGCATCAAATTCATCTTTAGTCATGGCTTCCATTTCAAGTTCATGATATGATCAATACCAAAGCACTCTTATTACATATCTTATTAGATTGCTTTTCAAAGTGGTATTTAATCCATACATCTTCCCTGCAGCATCGAGTATCCATGCTCCACTCTTGAGTGATTTGTTAAGACTTACCTCAATATAAACTTTAATGTTAGTTCCGTAAGTTGGATGATAGTTATTCGGATCAACCTCCATTTTAGTGCCAATATCATTTATCATATGATCAATAATATTTCTTGCCATATGTTCAACGAGAAGATTCCTGAACTTAATGCAGAAAATTTGATGACATGAACTTTAATTCTGCAATAGTAGTTTTGGGATCATGTTTTTTGAGAACAAGAAGGTTACCCTTAATAATCCATTGTGCCTTTTTGGAATAACATTTTTACTTTTAATTTCACTGATTATAAAAAGAAAAAGTGTTTTTTCCCATTACTTTTATTTGTTGCATCTGTATCTTCTCCATAAGTCTCTTATCTCTTCTTTAACTTCAGATAGTTTGACCATTTCATTGGCAAAAAATTTCCCTATGAGACTATTCGACCATGCATCAGCAGCAACACCAACATCTTGAATAGAAACTAGTATTTTCCTTTGAGACTTTGCCCCAATGTCAGTTTTTTGTATTTTCTTGGTGATTGAAGATAATTACAGCTGTGATTGTCAGCCATTGGCGACTTTCTTTGGAAATGGTAGTTTATTGGATGAAGGTTTTGACCAATATAAAATTTCTTTATAGGATTGAGATTTTTAATAAGGTCGAGCTTACCAAGGTAACCATATTTACTCTTGAAATGTTTGTTAGAAAAATATATCCATAGTCTTTGCTCTAAGGTCCAAAGTTCAAGTTTCAATTGAGGTGGATGAAAGAATTGGGCTAGGCTTAAGTTGAAATGAGGGTGTTGAAAGTAAAGTTTCAAAGATCCAACAGGATAGGAGGGGGGAAAGATTTCACAGTTCATGAAGATGGCATTGCTTATGGATTCAAATTCTGTCTTTTGCTTTAGTTCTTTTTAAACTTGTTATTTTTGTTTAAGTCTTGACTTTTTGGGTCTTATTTTTTCGTTCTCTCTTCAAAAACTAATAATCCTCAAATCGCAGTTTAATTTTGTGTTGAATATAATGGAAACTTAATTTATTGTGTTGCATAGCTATTCTGGTTTATATGATGGAATTCATCCAGTATTAGACTCGGGTGGGGTATTTTATTCTCGCCATGTCGACAATATTGTCTATCCATGCAGTAGTGCTACCCATTGATCATTCAATGGTCTTTTTCTCCTTGAATAAAGTATGTTGCCGTGATTATGTTCAGTATCAAGTTTTTGATGTTATGATGAGATCTCATATCAAACTTTTCATATTCAACCACACCCATAAGTTCAAATTCAAATTTAAAAAAATCCCTCCTGCCAATAACCATAGTCAAAGGAGTCATTATTATTTTCCTTTTTTAACTGAGCTTACCGATATCTCAGCCTTTATTCAAGAACCTACTTTACTTAATAACAATCTTTTTGTTATATACCTAGAAACAAAATATATTTATATTCAAAACAATATTGGTATTTATGATAATTATCTGGATAATTATACTTTAAATTACAAAGGGGTAATTGACAGAGTTGAACATACACACAACATCATGAATTTGAGCATTCCTGAAAATCCTGTTCATTCTAATATGGCTAATAATCAACTTTCTAGGATTACATAGAAAATGAGTGGAGCTAGCATTCAAAAGGTCAAATATCACTGGGATAGACAGACGCATAAAATTTGTGATCAATGTTGGACGGTTAATCATAATACAGAAAATTATGCAGACGTGGCTGAACAATTATATGTCAGAGGCTTGACAAATGAAGAGTATGATAAATACTACAAAGAATGGAAGGATGAAGAAGAAAGTCTATCTAAAGAAAATAATGGGGAGGATAACAATATGTATGTTGTTGAGGAGATTGTGGAAACATCTATAGATACTAGTGATACTAGAAATAGTAAAGACCTAGAAGCCAAATTGAACCCACCATGCAAACCTCTGATACATCTCTCATAATATGAACTCTCTGAATCATGGAAATTGTACTCTTCTTATTGAACGAGATACTCAGATTGACGAAGATGATATGGGAGGAAATGGAGAAGATGCGAATACCCCTAGGGAGTATATTCCTGAGAACCAAAATAGTCTTGTAAGCTTTGTAAGTTTTTACCACTATACTCAAGTTTTATAAATCTTTCCAAGTCGTTTACAACATTTTTATTTGGATTTTCTTTCTTATCGTAGTTATTATTTAGTTTATTGCTTGAATTTTATTTTGGTTCATAGTTCTCAGTTTTCAAAAAGAAGTAATAGTAATTTATCTTCTTGCATTTGTACCCAACATATAGACAATATGTCTTATTCAGTGCATATCCAGTTTTTTGTTACAATGAGGACGTTAGCATGGAACTGTGAAGGTTTTTTAGGAAATAAAACTAGGGATCATCTTAGTGACTTAATCAAGCAATATGACCCAGATAATATTTTCATATCCGAAGCCAAAATCACATGTGAGAAAATGTCTAAACTTATTAGACCTTTCAATTTTCCTAACAATAAGCTAGTTGCACCTAGGGGAACTGCAGGAGGGATAATTTTAATGTGGAAGGATGGGTTTCAATTTGATGTTGTGAATTCGGAATCTTGGATTATTAATTGTTTGGTGCAGGATGATCCTTCAAGCCAGAATGGCTTCTTACCTGTATGTATGGTTCGCCATACAATGATCAAAAGAAAATTCAGTGGAGTTATATTAAAAATTAAGTCCTAGCATCAACAGACCTTGGGTGGTTATTGGGGATCTTAATTTCACCTTCAGCAACATTGAAAGATCTATTGGTGGTGTTAGAATTCGCACTTATGAGAGAGATACTTCTACTTCTAATTCTTCTTCTACAGTTAATCTTATCGAAGAAACTGGGTTGGAAGATATGGGTTTTACTATAAAGCAATTCACATGGACTTCTAATATGCATGGTACAGGAAGAGCTAGGCTGGAAAGAGCAATAACTAGTGGTTTTTATTCTTTTCGGATGCTAAGCTATTACATCTCCCACAAGTAGGTTCAGATCATTGTCCCATCTTACTGGATACTGATACTTCTACTGGTGATAAACGAAGAAATTGGAAGTATTTTCAATGTTTCGAAAAGGATGATACGTTGAAAGCTCAAGTCATCAGTGTTTGTACTATACAGTTTGAGGGTTCTTCTGCTTTTCAAATATCAAGAAAACTTGCTACAACTAGAAGTATCCTAGCTAAGTGGAGTAGAGAAAAGTTTGGTAATATTGACAACAATATTCATCTATTGCATCAACAACTAGAGGTTCTCCAACAACAACCAAGTGGAGTTGACAATGAAAATCAAATGGTTCAAGTCGAACAAGAATTATAACATTGGCACCAAATTTAGAGTGATATTTAGGGTCAAAAATATAGGGATTAGTATTATTAAGAAATGGATAGAAACACAAAATATCACTATACCAAAGCTAATAGGAAAAGCGCAAGGAACAATATTTCAGCTTTAAAAACTTCAGAAGGATTTTGGTGCTCAACAAGACAAGAGTTAGAATATCTTTTAGTTACTTATTATCAAGATATTCATACCACCTCTAATCCAGCGAGAGATGATAGTGTGTTAAGTTGTATTCCTACTACTATTACTGAATATGATAATATGATGCTTACTAGAGTTCTGGAGAATGATGAGATTTATAAGGTTTTGAAGAGTATGAAAACATGGAAGGCTCCAGAACCAGATGGTTTTCCGCCGAGGTTTTTTCAGTCACATTGGGATGTAGTTGGTGTTGAGGTAACTAATATGGTAAAATCTTTCTTTAGTTGAAGAAGTTAAATGAAACTAATATTTCTTTTATTCCGAAAACTAAGTTGAAACAAACTCCTTCCGATTTGAGACCTATTGCCTTGTGCAATACCACTTATAAAATAATATCTAAGATCATATCTACTAGAATAAAAAGTGTCATGAACAACATTATTTCTCCTCTTCAGGCTGCCTATGTACAAGGCAGACAGATTTCAGACAATATTCAACTTGCTCAAGAAATAATCCATACTATGAAACAGACAACGGAAGGTAAAGGATTTCTTGCTCTAAAGAAGGATATGTCTAAGGCTTTTGATATATTAGAATGGTCTTTTCTTCTTGATGTTATGAAGCAAATGGGTTTTGTGAAAATTTGGTGGGTTTGATTAATTAATGTATAAGTACTACGAAGATCTCAATACTTCTGAATGGAACTTCTTGTCATTCCTACCAACCATCTAGAGGTATTAGGCAAGGTGATTCTTTGTCACCTTACTTGTTTATCATAGCCATGGAATCCTTTTCAAGAAAACTCTTTCATGATGAACAACAACAATTAATTCAGGGTATAAAGATTGGTAATAATGCTCCTTCTATATCTCACTTATTTTTTACGGATGATTTCCTTTTGTTCACACATGCTGATTCGCAAAATGTGAATAACATTCTCCAAATTATAAAAAAATTTCGGGATGCTTCTAGGAAGTTAGTCAACTTCAATAAGTCTTGTGTTCATTTTCGTGCTTATTTACCAGAAAGATTTTGTAGACTTCTCTCAGGAAGACTCAAAATTCAGAGAATGGAAACTAATGAAAAATACCTTGGAATACCTCTTATCATTGGTAAAAACAAAAAGGCTTGCTTCTCCAACTTAGTTGATAAAATAAAAAATAAGTTAAATGTCTGGTGTGGTAAAACAATGTCTCAATGTGGAAGATCAACAATGGTCAAGCATGTTACAAATCCTATTCCGGCTTATTCTATGGGCTATATGAAGATTCTGGAGGATACCATTAGGAAAATGAATTCCCTACAAAGGAAATTTTGGTGGGGATTTGGTAAGAAGAAAGGTGTATGCCTTATAGAATTGAGTAAGTTTAATAGGCCAAAACATGCTTGGGGGTGGGGGGTGGGGGTAAGGTTTCAGGGACTTAAAAATTCTTAATCAAGCCTTGCTTGTCAAGGAAGTTTGGAGGTTATGTACCAATATTGATGTTCCCTGGGTTCAAGCAGTTCAGTCTAAATATTACTCAGGAAGAGCATGCTTCAATCTACGGAGACGGCTGAATCCTTGTGGTATTGGAAGAGTATTCAGCGCAACACACTTTCTGGAGGATAGGTGATGGCAAGAGCGTAAAAATGTGGCTGGATACTTGGGTTGCTGGGCTCGATCATCCACCTACGTAAAATTGCAATGCCGCTAGTGCTGAGGATTTCATATGGGTCAGTGGGCTTATAAATGGTGATAGTTGCACCTGGAATGTTCAGCTGGTAAATTGTTATTTGATAACAACACTGCCAACTTAATCTTATGTATGCAAATACCACGAAGTGCCCCTAACAAGCTAATCTGGAATCTTACCAGACATGGCGGTTTCACACTTAAGTCAGCCTATAATAAGCTTTATGAACTGAGTCTGGGTAACATCCAGTTATCTAAAGAAATCCAGGGTACTACGCTGAATTAGAAGAATTTCTGGGAGATCAAGACTTGGCCAAGGGTGAAGCACTGTGTTTGGAAAGGGTTGATTGATATTCTTCCAACTAAAGACAGACTCTCAACTGTTTGCAGATATATTAGCAAAACTTGTAGTATGTGCAGTCAATGCACAGAGAGTACTATGCATATCCTTTTTACCTGTCCTTTCTCTAGGTCTGTGTGGATATGTGTGGAAGGTGGTAGCAGGACTTTAAACAGTCAGTGCAATACCATTAGTTCCATCATAGAAGAATGAGTTTTTCAAGATGAACAAATGCAGCTGAACGGTGAATGGGTTAACTTGGCAATGGTTGTCTATTGGTGCATTTGAACAACAAGGTGCGAATTTGTGTTTCAACAAAAGGAGCAGCATCCAAGAAGTATAGCTAGCAAAGGTGTAACTTTTGCAGCTTACTTGAAGAGAACTCACATAAGTGAAAAATCTGATAGTCACTCAAATGTGCAGATGTCTATCTCTAGTCCAATAACTTGGAAATCACACCCTCAACCTTTCTTAAAACTCGACTGTGATGTGTCTTTTGTTAAGAAGAATAACTCAGGAGGTAGATGACTGATTCTACGTGGTTTTGCAGGTACTTAGAGAGGGTGTAGAGAAAAGAGATTGGATGGAGTCTTAAATTCGGAGCAGACAGAGTGTCTTCCATTTCTGGAGGCAGTTAAGTGGAGTTGCGAACTGAAAATTCAAGAGGTTATCATTGAAACTGACTTTTTAACCATTACGAATTATATTAATGATTCTGCGAAGACTATTTGCTGGGAAAAGGAGACAATTCTTTTAGATGCTTTAGCTTTATTAAAAACTATCAGTTTCTAGAAATGTAATTTTGGAAGGAGGGATTGTAATAAAGCCACAAATATGTTGGCGAAGTTTAGTAGAAGATATAACATTATCAATACATGGTACGATGAGACGCCTAGTGTAATTGGAAACCAAATTTTGTTAGACACTATTTCAAGTTAATAATATCTCTTCTTTGCATAAAAAAGTTTGTTTAGGAGTTCCAAATATCTCAACAATTCCTTATTATTAGAGATACTATTTTCGGTCAAGAGAAAATCCTGCCGATGTAGGGAAAAGCGAAAGAACTCAAAATTTGAATAACTCCGGAAAAGAGTTGGATATTGATGGAGCATTTTGGAGCGAAATTCGGGATAATTCAAATTTTGAAATGCTCCGGAAATAAGTTTTCGTTTTGACACGAATATATAATGGTTGAATCATGATGGAGAAACAATGGATTGTTGATTGAAGAAACAATATGATGAGGATTGAATTTGAAATTTCAAGGTAACAATGCACAAATGCGAAGAATCACATAGTGAATCTTTGTAAACTATGATGAACCACTGCACTTAGCTTACTTTTTGAAAAATCAATATGACAAAAAAGATGTCGAAATAAATAAACACAACTATTTTGGAGGATAAAAGTAAAGTTCCTTGGCGCCACTACTGCAAGATTCATCACTGGTTAAAACAACTAAATGCTGCAAATCAACTGATTAAAAACTCATAATATTTAAAATAAATTAAAACAAATTGATTAAGTCAACACCTAATCACAAAAACAAAGACTACATATAAAACTAAATTCTGATAAGAAAAAATATCAAACCAAGAAATCATCAAAAAAAAAAAGAGTCGGTTAGTATGATAATAGCAGAAAATCATACACATATACGAAGCATGCAACAATAAAAAGTCTTGAAAAGGAAAAATAAGAGTAAATTATTTTTTCAATCTCTTTAAGGATTTTTTAGGGCTTTTATTCGTGTTTATTTACGAATTGTGGAAGATTTTTATTTAATCTTTTCTCTTGTTTGTTTTCTTGATTGTATAAAATTTGGTTAATGATAGTATAGATGCACCTACTAATCTCTCCCACGAGAATGGTGGTTAGGATATGAAAGCAAATCAAATCGTATTTGCTAGGGATGGTCAGTTTCGACTGTATTATGGCTAGGGCTGTATATGGTACAATTTGATACAGTTTTGGATAAAACCAAAACCGAAACCATGAGGGATATTTTTTAAGTTTTTGAAACCATGTCAAACCATTTCATAAACGGTTTGGTACGGTTTTGGATGAGACAGTTCAGTGTAAAATCACTGGTTTCTCAAAAATTATTGGTTTTTCAAAATTTAAAAATGATATTAGTATTTAGTACATATGAGTCCCAATAACGTCTATAATTCATGTCTCGTACACGGTTAAAATAGTCTGTCGTAGTGTACACTTTTTGATGAGTATCTACATGACATCTTATTAGTTGTTATCATTTGTAAACAAACAATTGAAGGATGAAACCGTTTCTGTTTACAGAGTGTGAAGTTGATTTTGATTAACTAAATTCAATATTATCTTGTTCGAGAATATACTTCCAGAGTACAACTAATTATAAAATGAAAAGATTAAAATAAAAAGTGAAGAGAATGGAGTGGAATTAATTAGGTTATGATATATTCTAATAATCATAAATGAAAGAATCTAATGACTAATATTAATGTTTTTTGGGTTCGGTTTTATATTAAACCAGAACCATACTAAAACCAACGGTTTTCACAAAATTAAAACCAAACCATACCGTTAGATAGATGATACAATTCGGTTTAGACTTAAACAATGTGGTATCATGCGGTTTTACAGTTTGTACCATACCATGTATAGCCCTAATCTAGCACATGTCCCAATAGTCGTGGCCCAATAACGTGAAGCAAAACAATATCTGTTCTTACCTTATACCATTAGATTTGACGATAAAGATTCACTAAATTTAACGGCTTGGATCAAGTAATCAGATCTGACACTATCAAAACGTAAATTCCTTTTGACCTACTTTTAAAGTCCGTGAACAAATGAGCAATCACTTAAGACCGACGGTTAATCTAACCATCAAACTCGTCATTTGAAAACTCACGCACGTTACTCGTAGGTCATAAAAGATGTACTGACCTCTTAAATACTCGTTTCCTTTTCAACTACGAAAAGGACGAATTAATTATCTGGATGTCCTCCCAGACTTAAAAAACTGCACGAGCACTCCAGTTAAATAAAGCTGTATTATTTTTAGGGGATTATGCTTATATAACCCCATTTTATTACCTATATTTCAAATATGACCCCGTTTTTTTAATAATTACAATTATGACCCCGTTTTTTATTAAAAATATGACTTCATTTTTTGTAGGGAATGTTTGGATACAACCTCAAACAGTAAGTTTTTTGACTAAATTAAATTAAGATCTTATTATACCTTATTAAGTATAAATCAATTTTATGTAATGAGTTTTCTTCAATTTTATCTTACATGCACACTCCACTTAAAAAATGGTATTTTTTTGTTGTTGATGTTTTATTCCAGAAACTGAAAATTTGGTTATTGGGATTCAATTCTTATTAAGTTTTGATTAATTATGACGTGAGTTTATTTTTAATAGATCAAATTGATATTTTCTATTAAATTAAAATATATAAAATCTTAATTTAATTTAATTTAGTAAAAAAAAAATATTATTTGAGGTTGTATCCAAACACTCCCTATAAAAAATGAGGTCATACTTATAACAAAAAAAATAATAAGGTCATATTTATAATAGTTAAAAAAGGGGTCATATTTAAAATGTAGACAATAAAATGGGTCATATCAACAATTCTCATTTATTTTTATGATTATAAATAGAGTCCACATAACATCGGAAGAAAGTACCTTGAGAGCCTTTTCTTCTTCTGCAACATATTCTAATACGACAAAAACCCATACAATACAATTCCATATAAAATATCTGCATATACTCCGAAAGCCGAAAGCCGAAAGCGGAATCTGTATCTGTTCTAGATTTTGTGGGAGAGGTCAGTTTCCTTTTCTTCTCTTTTGAAGCCAAAGTGGAGCCAAATCGAATTGACTCTGAGATTATTGATCGTACATAATTGTTGTTTATACGTATGAGCTGGTTCATAAATCTGGGGATATCAACGAATTCAAGTCATTTTATAACTTGTCTGTTGATTTTTGTTCTTCATTATTCTCCTCAATTATTTGAAAAACCCTTGAATCCTAGGTTAAATCATAATAATACCATACCATTATCATCATCATCAAAACAATATGGAGTCACAGAATCAGAGTAATCAATTAAAAAAAGGTTTGATTTTTTTCTCTCTTATGTTTGTCTTTTTTTTTTTGGTAAAATTTGTTTTATTTAATTGTGTTTTTCTTTACTTTTATTTGATTTTTAACTGCCATCATACGTAGCTTGAAAAATATAAGTACATAGATATGAAATATGTTCATCTAAATAACATGCATAAAATTGGTCGTGCTACATTTGGAAAAAAGTGTTGTTTGATCGAGGAAATTATAGTATTTTATTTAGATATGTCTACCAGACTTTAGATCTTGATTTTAGGGCAGATTAACCGAGTCGGTTGGGATGTAGAAGTAATGTTTGAGGTGAATTTGATCTGGTTCTAGTTTTACCTAAATAGAACTGCCACCTCAAATAGATTTTGCTGCATATTGATGATCGATGAAATTTGAATACCATGTTTTTGTTCCTAAAGAGATGGCATATGGTTATGTATAGCTGATTGCCTGATTCTATTCCTCGGGTGAGACTTGATAGAAGAGTTTTGACATGACTTGAATTTACAATTTCATTTGACCTTGCCACAGTGCAGATAGTTTCGTCAGGAATTGAACCTATTAATTGAGTTTATAAGTTGCATGCTCCTTAATATCTAACAATGAACCATTCATGTATCAATCGATTAATAATGCCTTGAATCCTATCTTTCTGTAGGTGCTTTCTTTTCACTTGAGAGAAAACAGTTTACTCGTTCAGTCATTGTCATAGGTGGTGGTTTTGCCGGTATTTCAGCTGCCCGCGCTCTTCATGATGCCTCCATTCAGGTATATGTAGGGCTTCTTTAGATTCGATTATATGGTTTGTTATTCTCGGTGTTTTTGTCACTTCACATCACGCCAGTTGGATACATCTAGATACACCTACAGATGTTTAATATTGTGGGTCTGTTTTTGCTTAACCTGATGGTCCTGATCACATGTTTTTCAGGTTGTCCTGTTGGAATCGCGGGATAGGCTTGGTGGTCGTGTCTACACTGACTATTCATTTGGTTTTCCTGTTGACATGGGTGCATCATGGTTTGCTTTTCTTTTTCTCACTTCTGTGTTAGTGAGCCTGATTTGTTTGCATCATGCTTTAGTTTTACATGTAAGCTATATTACTTATTTAATTTGTTTGCATCATGCTTCAGGTTGCACGGTGTCTGCAAAGAGAATCCTTTGGCAAGTTTGATTTCTAGAATGGGATTACCTCTATACCGAACTAGTGGTGACAATTCTGTATTGTATGATCATGACCTAGAAAGGTATATCAATTGTTATTATCTGATCCCAAGTGTAATTTTTTTAGATAATTAACTTTTACATGCATTTTTTATCCGGGTTGATAACATGTATCGAACTGAAACAACATGTGATCACACCAACTATTTGTCCCGGAGATTCACTCTTAAAGCACTAGATGTGTTTCTACATGTTTGAGGCGTAGTTTTGATTGACCATTTAAAAAACAAAAATCTAGTTTACTGATTTTATGGGTTATTAAATTCATCATCTTATGCTCCCCTACAAAGGGGTAGGGTTAAAGAAAACCTGTTGTCATATTGAAACCATGCTTCAGTCGCGATCATATTGGATATCTTATCAATGGTTATTTTTGTCCTCTTTTGGGGAGATGTTCAATTGTAGATGTTTTGGATCACGAGGAACTAAGACCCAAGAGGCTGCTGATTTAATCCATTTTAGTTTAGTCCATATCTTTTCAATTGGGAACATTTTAGTGACGCAGTTAATGCCATGCTTCTTCACTACAAGATATTCTTCTTCTCAGAAAACTTCTTCACTTTCAAGACTATCAGCTATTAGCCATTTACATTTTAATGAAAAATGACGGTTTCTTGTTGGTTCTTGTGGTTCTTATATTTCTTTCTTTTGCAGCTATGCTCTCTATGATACCGAGGGAAATCAAGTTCCTCAAGAACTTGTCACTAAAATTGGTATAGTTTTTGAGGATATTTTGAAAGAGGCAAGACTTCCATCTTCTTGTTGAGCTAATGAATAACTGTGTTTCCTAATGTTATACTAATATGATTTGGGAAGGATGTAGTCTTGTATTGGATTCTTATCTTCATTACTTGGCTAGAACAACTCTCTCATATGAGGGTGTTGCTGACTAAACAGGTTGGAAGGGTGGTGGAATTCTGCTATCTTTTTTTGGTACTTACAGAATGTGTTTGTTTTGATGATTCCAGTCAGAGAAAGTACGTGATGAATTCAGGGATGATATGTCCATCATGCAGGCATTTGCTATTGTGTTGGAAAGGCGGCCAGACCTAAGGTTTGTTAATACAGTAGTACCTATATTAGTATAATTGTACTGCTATGCAGTCCCTTTTTTGCTTAATTAGTCGATTATTGCATTCAAATTATTTAGTTTTCTGAAACATGAGCATGGTGCAGGCAAGAAGGGCTCGCTCACAAGGTTCTGCAGTGGTATTTGTGCAGAATGGAAGGCTGGTTTGCTGCGGATGCAGATACCATCTCGCTTAAGTGCTGGGATCAGGCATGTATATATATCGCATTATCACCATATTCGCAAGTATCATTTTTAAGGTCTATATCAGTTTCTGTTTGACTTTGTAGAGGCACATCATTCTTTTTGAGCATATTCAGGGAATGCAAGTTGACTCTTAAAATATGGTTGAATAGTTCTATGTAACATATGTCTTGGCGTGAAGGAATTAATATGGCACTAGTATCATTTCCAGTTCCACAATTTAATCAATATATAAAGGTGTCTAGAATTTTATATGATAATGGAACATAACACTTGTTCATCATTATCAAATATCAGTTGATTAGTTGAAGTCAGAAACCACTATCACTTAACTTGATTCGATGCACATTGTAAGTGTTAACAAGTGACCCCGCACTGTGAACAAATAGAGAGAAGAATGGAACCAATGGATAGTAATATACATACTTTTGACTGGATTCACTCTTTAATGAAGCCAAATTAAAAGAGATTGCAATTGTATGTTGTTACATCTTCCATAGAGTGGCTGTTAGTCCTTGTACAAAAGGATGATTGATACGTTGATATGGGTATAGAAGTTGCAAACTAAACTGTTAGCTGACGCAAATTACAGGAAGAACTACTTTCTGGTGGTCATGGGCTTATGGTTCGGGGTTATCTCCCAGTTATCAACACTCTTGCAAAAGGTCTCGATATCCGTCTAGGGCACAGGTACAACCAAGTAAATCAGTTCCTTTAATTTGCTTACATTGTGGGTGTACAACCGACCTGGGGTTTTCACTTGGTAACTTATGCTTACCGTTCTTTGTCTTTGTTACAGCGTTACAAAAATTGTTCGGCGTAATTATGGAGTTAAAGTCATGGTTGAGGATGGGAAAACATTTGTAGCAGATGCAGTTGTAATTGCTGTTCCGCTTGGTGTTTTGAAAGCTAAGCGTATAGAGTTTGAGCCTAGGTTACCAGATTGGAAAGAAGAAGCCATCGCTGAGCTTGGGGTTGGGACTGAGAACAAGATAGCTTTACACTTTGGCAGTGTCTTCTGGCCGAACGTGGAGTTCTTAGGAGTAGTTGCACCGACTTCATATGGATGCAGTTACTTCTTAAATCTTCATAAGGCGACAGGCCATCCTGTTCTTGTTTATATGCCTGCTGGAAGGCTGGCCCATGATATCGACAAGATGTCTGATGAGGCTGCTGCTAATTTTGCATTTCTTCAACTTAAGAAGATTCTTCCTGATGCTTCTGAACCTGTAAGTTTATCTGACCTGAATATATGTTTAGTTGTTTCTTTACTTTGATAAAAATTAAACTGGATGTTGAAGGACACAGTCATTCTTCTCAGGATTACACTCTATGTGCAGAGCGCCATTTAGCTGTATTTACACGTTCACCTTCGAGGCCCTACTATTTTTGCATCTAGGGTCTGCATCTAAGTTTTAGTTTCCAACCTGTTCTCGAGATCAATATGTTATATGTCGAGTTTGATTTCCTGTGCTCAATGTGTGAGGCGAAGCAGTCCTAGACTGTTAGGTCCTCCGTAAATTGTCATCTTTTAAATTGTCATTCATATGATATTAAGTTTCTTTTTCTTCTTTGATGGGATCTTGATTGTTATATTTACATGCTTATCCTTGGGTATACTTTTTAATTTCTAGAAAGGCCCATAAATGGGGAAAAAACATTTTTAGATTTCCCTTTTTGCTCTAATTTATCTACTCCTTTCATTTGTTGATTTGTTAGTTCTATTCTTGTACTTTCAAGCGACATATTTCTTATTCTGTTTTACCTTTCAACTTCTTTTCTTTTTTGCGATTTTGCTACTTATCTTTTTCTTTTTGTGCTGATTAAAAATTTATGAGGTTAATACATGGTTGCGAAGCGACATATTTCTTATTCTGTTTTACCTTTCAACTTCTTTTCTTTTTTGCGATTTTGCTACTTATCTTTTTTTTTGTGCTGATTAAAAAATTATGAGGTTAATGCATGGTTGCGTTTTGTTTATATGCAGTTTCACCAACTAATCTTCTTTTTTCTATCTCCACTTTTTCTCCTTGTGCCTCCTAATTGCAGATTCAGCATCTTGTTTCTCACTGGGGGACAGACGTCAATTCACTTGGATCCTACAGCTATGATACAGTAGGTAAACCCCATGATCTGTATGAACGACTTAGGATCCCGGTTGACAACATGTTCTTTGCTGGAGAGGCGACAAGTGCAAGCTATCCAGGGACTGTGCATGGGGCATTCTCAACTGGGCAGATGGCAGCTGAGGAATGTAGGATGCGTGTCCTTGAAAGGTATGGGGAGTTGGATATACTCAACTCTGTCATGACCAAGGAGACCCACGTTCCGATCCAGATTTCTCGACTGTAGATCACTTCAGTCCTTTCTTGGTAATATATGTTAACATGGTTGGTCTATAAACCATAATAAAACTCAATTGTATTATGACCGGAATTTTTTAGCATCAGGTATGATGCAACATAGATTCACGGGAACTTTGAGACTATATTAAGACCCTCCTTTAGTCTTTTAGCCTAGTAGTAGTTTGAGAAAAAGAACACATTATACTTATATGACTGTTGGGGAGGATTAACTACCCCTTTCATAGAGAATGAATATTGTTATGTATCTTGCTGACCCTTTTTATAAAAAAAGAAGGCAGCTAGGGGTCCAGAAAGTTCTAGACACTATCTACTTGCTTGTTTTTTAGGCGGAGAGAAGCTTTATGTAATCGTAAACCATTACTTTTTTTTATCATTTGGGTCTATTTGTCAAACAACTTTTTAGAACCTATACATTATGCTCAATATTTTGATTTTGCTCAAATCCTTTGGGATCATATCTTTGTTTTTATTCCTGCTGCTCTCGATGATGGATAATCCCTGGTAGTATGGTTGGTAAGTATGATGCCCCTATGTGGCAGTTTAGAAGATCGCCTTTGAAAGGTGATTACTGGGAAATGTATTATCTAAATGACCTTCAAAAAATAGAATCACCCGGACATGGTACCTGTATTATCTATATAACCATGTAGGGAGAATTAGCCGATGCAGTCTCTCGTCTCTCGGTTCTTCCCCCTCTGTTATCTTAATGCCTTCTCTATATCCCAACCAGAGCCTATCCAGAGTTTAGAAGGGGAAGGATTTCGTATGAACTTGAAAATACTGTATTTTAAAAGCCTGGCTAATTCTAGACCAATCCGTTTTATTTTAGGTCTATCCAATTTTATGTCCCATCTAGATAAGGGGATAAAGGGTGTCTCAAACAGATACAACTACTAAATTCCCTTACTATAAAACTTAAAGGGTTAATTAGACTTTGGTATCTGAGTTTTGTCCAGATTTAGTGTTTTTACTTACATTTGTCAAACGTTAGACTTTAGTACCCGAAATCACTGTTCACCCGTTAAGACCTGTGAAATGATGATGTGTCATTTTTTCCCGTCAATTAAATTTGAATTACTAAAAAAAAAAAAAACTTTGCTAACAATGACAAACCAAGTCCCTAACGGTTAAGATCTACGGTTTATATTAAATCTTGCTCCATCTCAAAGATGAACGGTTAAGATCTACCTAACGTTTATAACATCTCAAAACGATTCCATACCCTAATCATCTTCTTCTCCGCCTCCATCTATTAGAGAAATTAGCTTCTCCGCCTCCATCTATCATCTGCTTCTCCGCCTTCATCCACTTCATGCATTTCAAAAACAGGTCATCCAAGTCTCTAATTCCATCATTTGATACCCAATCAGATCGAACCCTTTTAACCCCCACTTCTTCTAGGTTTGGATTTAATTCAAATTTGAATCTATGAGTTTGAAGATAATGGGTGATGTCTGTTAGAGAGAACAAGAGATGGGTTTGTGATGTGTTTTAGAATAGTGGTAAAAAAAAAAGTTCGTTACTAGACTTGTGAAGATAATGATTTTAGAAAATAATAGGCTTAATCTAATTAAATAAAACAAAGCAAAATAAACTAGAGATGATTTTATCAAAGATGGAGAAAACGAGGAATCGGACTCAGTTATTTCCAACAAATTATGTGATTAATCATGTAATTCTTTTAAATGAGTTAAGCTCAAATATTGCCAAAATATGATTTTATGTAAACAAGCAGAGGTAAATCACAAGCATGGGACATCAGAAGTTGTCAACCCAGCATGACCCATCAAACAAAAACACCACTACTGAGTGAAAACCGTTTTTCTATTTCAAATCTATGCAATTTAATAAGTAAAGAATTATAAAGAAATTAAATTAAATTAGACTTACCACATAATATTGAGGGAAAAACCTCCTCCATCATCCCAGTAAATGTACTTAGCTCATGGTGAAGAATACTTGCTCAAAATACTCTTTCATTGCTCAAAAAGTGTTTACAATGGTGAAATAGATGTAACACAGCTGATTTGATACGCGTATATGCGTTACAGGAGAAGGTTCAGCCGTTACAAGAAACTAAAAGGCAACATGAGGGTTGGACAGAAACCGCAACAGAACAGCAACACTTAATGCTTGTTGCTGAGTCTTCTTCTCCGGCTCCAGACAATGAAGAACAGTCGGGCAGATCGCTGTCAATTTCCGGCGATCAAATTTTTTGGTTCTCTGAGCTTGTGTCCTCAATTTCCTTAGCTTCTCTTGGTATATATAGGGTGTAGGAACCCTAGGGAGTCTTCCAAACCTAATAGAACTCTTTAAAACCTATCCAAATCTTTGTAAATCCGATTCCAAGCCGGAATCCAATTTTCCGTCAAATTCACGATTGTGCAATATTCTCCGGCGCAAATCCCTCCAAATCGAAGTGTTTGAGTTGGTCTTGGACTCTTGTAGTCTTTGAAGCAATTTGGAACTCTAAATAACCCATAATTCACGTCCATAGCTAGGGGTGTTCATGGCCGGTTTCGGTTCGGTTTTGTGCCAAACCAAAACCGAAACCGGCAAGGTCGGTTTTCCAATTATTTTTCCATAACTGTTCCGTTTACCACCGGTTCGGTTTTACTCGGTTTTCTCTCGGTTTCGGTTTTTTCCAACGGGTTTCGGTTAACCGTTCGGAAAACTAAAATTCAAAAAAAAAAATCAAAAAAATCATTTTTTTTAAAAAAAAGTGGATTCTTCCATAACTAGAAGAGAACTAGGGTTAGAAAGTTAGGGTGGGATTATATATTAAGGGTAATGAAGGGTTCAGATTAGATCTACCAAAAACTAGATCAAGGGTCTTAAACAATCGGTTTTCCATGGTATAACGGTTCGGTTTTTGGCTAAACCAAAACCGAAACCGTGACTACCGGTTTCCATACTTTTTTTCCATAACCGTTCCATTAGTAAACGGTTCGGTTCGGTTTTGGCCAATTTGGTTCGGTTTTGGCGGGTTTCCACGGAAACCCGTTACCATGTACAGCCCTATCCATAGCGTCATCAGACTTTCACTCCCGTGTTCCCGCCAAGTTGAATTTGAATGGAAAGGGGTGCCACCAATCCAAAATGTGGGTGCCTTTAACACTTTTCGAGCCAATTTTTCCACAAATCTTTATTCTTCAAAAATACCTACAAAGACATAAAAAGACATAATAAGTGTAAAATCGAGTACTATCGAAGCAGATATTCGGGCGCAATTTAGACACAAAAATGTGCCTATCAAATACCCCCAAACTTACTATTTTGCTAGTCCTCGAGCAAACTAATAAAATAAAATCCTAACTCACTTTCGCAGGAATCGCGACTACATTTAGCATATGTAATAAGCCGTTAAACCCCTAGGTGTCCCTAGTGGACGAGTTTTGTCT
This sequence comes from Papaver californicum, assembly GCA_023531435.1. Taxonomy (NCBI): domain Eukaryota; kingdom Viridiplantae; phylum Streptophyta; class Magnoliopsida; order Ranunculales; family Papaveraceae; genus Papaver; species Papaver californicum. The sequence continues at coordinate 1,923,743 of JAJJMC010030977.1, forward strand.
CGTGAAGGTTTACAAGAGGTATACCCACAAAACCTTTACTCTAGATTTTAGCAACTCGTGAACGATTAAGGATAGACACTAAACAAGCTACTTAGTTGGTTTACTCAACTCATCGGCTATGGGAATCATTACCCTATATTAGTCCAATTGCTGTACACGAGTGTTTACTCAAGCATACTAAAATTCATATATAAGACAACAGAGCTCTACTCAGATAATTGTTTAATCACAAGACTCAGAATCTATCCCAATTAATCACATGAAAAGATTTAGAAGATGGACATAGAAATATGAAGGTTGCACATGTTGACTAAGGTGAACGGTGTTTCCCATATCTGTCTGAAGGTCAGTGCCAGGATGAATCCTAATAGATTGAGATACATGGTCTTAAACTTAATACTAATATCGACTCAACTGGTATATACAAGGGTCTCAGCAATCGATTTATTGAAAATAAAACGATAAATATATTGACAACATGATTGGATCAAATTGAATCCAAGTGCATGGTTCTTATCAGCATCTTACATGATAGTTCCCGTGGATCCTGCGTTCCACGCTTGCTTAGGTGACGGAGACAGGGAGAACACACACATATTGCTATAAAAGTGTCAATATTATTTTTTCTTTTCTTTTCTTTCTTTCTTTTTTTTTTTTTTTTTTTTTTTGTTTTGTTTTGTTTTTTTTGAATAAAGCAAGAATCGGGCTTGATCTCAAACACTCTATTTCATCCTAGCTGCAATAACAATTTGATACTGGGCCCCACCAAATCACTTAGAGAAACACAAAATTGCAAAAATAAAAACAGAAAGTGATATGGTCGAGATAGACTCCGAGATGTGGTGACAACTATCATGTTATTTCTAACACCTGAACTCTGTCCTTTTATGAATAGACCATTTTAACTGGGCACACCAATTCCTATAGAAAAAGAGCTAAGTTGCTATCTACCTAGAGTGGTTAGTGTCACCCTGAAGTGTTCACAAGCTTCTAAATTCTAGAGCTTTATTATTTCACTAAAAAGTTTCTGCCTTACCCCCAAACTTAAATTAAACAGTGTCCTCAATGTTTCTAAAGATGAATGATTAAAAATACGAACCAGGAGAAACTGTTACCAATTCACGAAAAGGACTTAGGGAAAGATATTACCGAGTTATAAGAGCATGGGTTACCTCCCAAGAAGTGCTAAATTTAAAGTCTTCAGCCAGACTAGGAAAGAATTAGTCACCTCATTAAATCATATAGCAATAATCGGAACAACTGTGGGTCGTCTGAATCAAATAGTGATATCACAAATAAGAAGAAACAACAACAGGCCAAGAAAATGAACAAACCGAGCACACCCTTATCTAGTTTTCTGTTTACAACAACTACTTCTAGTTGTGGTTCAGGTTCAGGCTCTATAAAAGGGTCTAGATAAAATATTTTCATGGGTTGGATTTCCTCATAGGAAGGATCAACAGGATCAGGTTGTAAAGTCTGGAAACACTCAACTAAGAACTTAGAACCACATAATAATAACCTGAATAATTGTGGATCCTCAAAGTCAATCAGATTTGACCCACACAATTGACTACTATGAAGGTGGTCATTCTTAAGCAAATGTGTCGATTCTAATTTCCTAAAGTAATTAGGCTTAGTCTCAAAACTTAATAAGTAACACATTTGAAATTCTAACGTTCCCACATATGGAAGAAAATATTTTGGTGGGAAAACAAAGTCAATCTTGGTATTACTACCTAGGTAAACTACATCGAACAGAGGATGGGTTTGTAACAACTGAACTTCTTTCTGGAAGTCAACAGGCTCAGGGAATCTAGTTTGAAGATGATCTTGTAAAATGATAGAGGTACATATGTCAAGTCCCAAGTTAGGGACCTTTCTAAGAGTTAAAGGTAAAGCACAGGGAGAATGATAATCACCCCCAAACTTAGAATTTTGGGTGTCTCTAGATAGACTAGTCACAATTTCCTTAATTTCTAGATCATCAGATTCTCGAAAATTTTCAATTGCTTCTTCTAAGTTATAATCAAGTGGTGCATCGTCACTCATATTTAAAATCTCTATAGGTCTATCTTGGTTATCTACAACTACTGTTTCTAAATCGTTGGACTCTAAAATAGTATTCTCAGGATAAACCCGTTCCTCTAAACCATTATCGGTTTCAAAACAAGAGAGTTCTACATCGTCTAAAACAGTGGTATCTCTAGTCAAATCCTCTTCCTTTTGAATAGGTGAATAATCATTAAAATTATTTGAATTTGAACTAGAAATAACACTATCATCGTGAAGCACAACTGGAGTGACAATTTCTTGATCACTCTGCCTGTATATTTCAAGTTCTTCATCAACACTATCATCATAATAACATGAAGATGTTTGAACCTCGTCTAAATAAGTAGTGTTACCAATTCTATCCTCGTCCTCTTGACTAGGTGAATAATTATCAAGAGTAGCACTATATTGGCAACTAAGATCATTTTGAGCAATATTATTATTTGCAGACTTTTCATTCACACTTAATACAGACCTTTTTGTACTCTCAGTCAACTCCCTGAGGGATTCTTTTAGAAAATCAAATGGATCATAAGGGGTACTGGTTTGCATCTTCTTTAGGGCATCCCTCCAAGATAACGAACTCAAATCATCATGGGGAGTACTAGATTGTAACTGCTCGTGTGATTCTTCTAGAGGCATACTAGGTTCAAGGGGAGTACTATATTGCATCTGCTTTAGGGCATCCCTCCAAGATAACAGACTCAAATCATCATGGGGAATACTAGATTGCAACTGCTCGTGTGATTCTTCTAGAGGCATACTAGGTTCATGGGGAGTACTATATTGCATCTGCTTTAGGGCATCCCTCCAAGACAAAGAGCTCGAATTTTGCTCATTTTCGTTTTCATAAGACGGGTGCATGTATGAATAGTAATTGGGACCACCTTGGTATGAGGAATAACCCCCAAAAGGTTGGTGATGGTCCTGATTACTATCCATACCATGTTGATAGTACGGATAATGTCTATTTTGAAATTCAGTCGGATATTCATTGTATTGGTCCTCATAATACCAGTTCGACATTTTCTAACAAAAACTTCCTAATATATACAAAAATAAACTCTAAACATAAATCCTACCGGAAGGGGTTCTAAACATACACAAGCAAGGCCGACTCAACCAAATCAAATCTATTGAACTTAGATTGTTTCTAGACCAGCTTCTATTCTTTCTAAAGGCAACTGGTTACAATTTTAGCAAACCTCTCAGAACGATCCGAATTAGATTAAGTCGAAGAGAAACAGGATAAGCTCTAAGGAGCTTTGATAACCCTGTCTCTTTGGCACTTTTCCCTGGGTTACAAGGCGGCTCTAATCAACTTAAAATAATCTTCCTGAACTTCGAGTTAGGCTAATAAAGTAACCAGTACAGTCCTTTTGAACGATTTTCCAATAAGCTCGATACCCTATAGGTCTCTTTCTAGTCAAAATTTTAAGGTTTTAGGTTCGCGTTTGGTAACGTGTTCCTAAAGCGGGCAAGAAGGAAATGATGATGAAATCCGAGTCCTTATCTTGTATGGCCTGTTCTTGCCCTTTACTAGAAAAGTAAGTCCGTTTTCAATTCCTCAACATATATGCATACGAAGGAATACAGTAAACCCACTTGCAGGGGATTCGTGGGTTGATCGAGTCTTACCTCCCGTACCAGACGGGGGATGATTCGGTTGTAGTCGACTCGGGCCACCGACTCCTGTGTCAGTGTGCGAACCCGAGGGGCAGAGACAATATCGTAATTGTCATCCTTCCCTGTAGCAGTTTATATTTAATAATACCCTTCCGTAGGGTTTAAAAATAAATAAAGTGTTCAAAGTCCCAAAAATAATGTCAAAAAGTGTCCGAATTTTTTTACAGAAATAATAAAAACCCTAATACAATTTTCTAAACGAATTAAAACTAATTAAAATAAATTAAAAATCTAATTAAGAAAATTAAAATCTTCGATCTTCTTTTTCGTTCTTTAAGCTTTTCCCTTTAACTCCAAGTCTTTAGCTTTAATTCCAAAACTTTGGCTTACTCCCTTTTCGATCCAAAATTCAACCTGTAGCAAAAAGAGAAATACCAAAAGAAACGTAAAATAGAACAAAGTAAAATAATAAAACTAAAAATAAAAACCTAAAAATAAATCTAACACCCTAAACCTAAAAACAAGTCCGCGTCGGCGACGCCAAAAATTGATGTGTTTTAGAATAGTGGTAAAAAAAAAAGTTCGTTACTAGACTTGTGAAGATAATGATTTTAGAAAATAATAGGCTTAATCTAATTAAATAAAACAAAGCAAAATAAACTAGAGAAGATTTTATCAAAGTTGGAGAAAACCAGGAATCAGGACTCACTTATTTCCAACAAATTATGTGATTAATCATGTAATTCTTTTTAAATAAGCTAAGCTCAAATATTTGCCAAAATATGATTTTATGTAAACAAGCAGAGGTAAATAACAAGCATGGGACATCATAGGTTGTCAACCCAGCTTGACCCATCAAACAAAAACACCATTACTGAATGAAAACCGTTTTTCTATTTCAAATCTATGCAATTTAATAAGTAAAGAATTATAAAGAAATTAAATTAAATTAAACTTACCACATAATATTGAGGGAAAAACCTCCTCCATCATCCCAGTAAATGTACTTAGCTCATGGTGAAGAAAACTTGCTCAAAATACTCTTTCATTGCTCAAAAAGTGTTTACAATGGTGAAATAGATGTAACACAGCTGATTTGATACGCGTATATGCGTTACAGGAGAAGGTTCAGCCGTTACAAGAAACTAAAAGGCAACAGGAGGGTTGGACAGAAACCGCAACAGAACAATACCACTTAATGCTTGTTGCTGAGTCTTTTTCTCCGGCTCCATACAATGAAGAACAGTCGGGCAGATCGCTGTTAATTTCCGGCGATCAATTTTTTTGGTTCTCTGAGCTTGTGTCCTCAATTTCCTTGGCTTCTCTTGGTATATAGGGTGTAGGAACCCTAGGGAGTCTTCCAAACCTAATAGAACTCTTTAAAACCTATCCAAATCTTTGTAAATCCGATTCCAAGACGGAATCCAATTTTCCGTCAAAATTCACGATTGTGCAATATTCTCCGGCGTAAATCCCTCCAATTCGAAGTGTTTGAGTTGGTCTTGGACTCTTGTAGTCTTTGAAGCAATTTGGAACTCTAAATAACCCAAAATTCACGTCCATAGCGTCATCAGACTTTCACTCCCGTGTTCCCGCCAAGTTGAATTTGAATGGAAAGGGGTGCCCCCAATCCAAAATGTGGGTGCCTTTAACACTTTTCGAGCCAATTTTTCCACAAATCTTTATTCTTCAAAAATACATACAAAGACATAATAAGTGTAAAATCGAGTAATATCGAAGCAGATATTCGGGCGTAATTTAGACACAAAAATGTGCCTATCAGTTTGATGATTTGTTGGTGCAGAGAAACAATCCGGGAAAGAAGTTGATGATTCTGCCGTGATTTTGAACTTGTGAAAGCCTGAAGAGGAGTTAGGGTTTCTATGGGTTCGATTGAATCTGAGCCAGAGAGAAAGGTGTGAGATCGAGTGAAGAAATTACAGAAATGAGTGAGTTTATTGACGAGATTAAGAACAAGGTGGTATCGTTGATTAACGTCACAGTGAAGCCAATGGGTTGTACTTGTTCGAAGTTGAACCAGAGAAGGAAATGGTGATGAATTGGTATTTGCTAGAGACTAAAACTGAGAAGAAGAAAGTTTGTTGCTGGTAATTGAGAGATTAGAATGGGTTTTGTGGTTTCTTCCAGCGAGAAAACAAGATGGACTATGGGTATTTGCTTAGATTTGGTTTGAATCAGATAGAAATTGAGGGTGTTGGTTGAATGTTGTAGCCTGTTAGAATGGGTTTAGGTTAAATTTGATTTCAGTACATATTTAGAAGAGATGGTGGTTCAGTGATGCTTGGTTTGCTGATGTTGATTATAGAAAGTAAAGATGGATATTGAAGCTGCAATATATTGAATTTGAGATTGATGCAGGTCAGTTGGTAGATTGAGCCAGTGAAGAGGAGATTGATTGAAGTGAAGGTAGTAAACCCAATTTATGCCGTGAGTTGTTTTCGGTCAAGAACTGAAGTTTGATTCTTTGTGGGTATGTGAGAAGTGTTGTTGGTGATTAACTGAATCTGGATTTGAATGAGAAATACAATGAAGATTTGAGTTATTTTACTGCCGAGTTTAAAGAAGTGGTGATAGAATGGGATTGAAATAGGAAGATGGATGATGATGCTGCAGTAATGGGTATTGAACAAATGGGTTTCTGTTGGGTTTGGATGAAAGATTGGATGATTGAATGACTGTTGGGTTATGTTAAATTGAATTAAATATGCAGGGAAGGAGAATGACAGTTGAAATAAACAAACAAGTCTTGCTGAAAAACCAACTAGGAACGTACCTAATGTGCTCGATCAATTATCTGAATGAGTGAAGGCGGAAGAGGATGGAGTAGAAAATTTAGGTCAACAGGGTTGAATCATTACCGTAGGTTCAATGTTACATCATAGCCATTAGATGCTTCAATGTTACATCATAGCCATTAGATGCTGAGCCCATGAAAAAAATCACAAACAAAGCATTTTAAAACACTCACGTGTTAACGATGCCGTTAACGGCGTTAAGTATTAAATTTTTTTTAAAAAAAATCTAAACGGAAGTCAGTACTTTAACTTTGACATCCAGGATGAACAGTGATTCCAGGTACTAAAGTCTAACGTTGGACAAATATAAGTAAAAACACTAAATCTGGTCAAAACCCGGGTACCAAAGTCTAAATAACCCAAACTTAAAAGCTTAAACTAAATCAATATCAGTTTCATTCTTTTAGGTGTTTTTTTATCAACTCATTCATCTTAATTATATTTTTGATTTATTCATATTCAAAATTGAAATTTTTTAGAAATTTTAGTTCTATAGGTTTTAACTAGAATCGGCTAATATGAATGTTCACATTAGCGGATTCTGAACAATCGGCTAATATGCACATACACATCGGCCGATTTTTTATGATATTCTTTGTTGTTGAAGAACATCAACCCAGAGTCGGTCAATGTGAACATTCATATCGACCGATTCTGGTTAAAGGAAATGACCAACTTTTCTATAGATTTTTTTAGGTTATAATCGGGCAATATGAACCTCTATATACACGATTCTGGTTTTGGTTTCAAAAATGAAGAACTTCGGATTAGAATCGGCTGATATAAATTTCTATATGTGCCGATTGTTGGTATGATTCTTAAAAAAATAAAACCATACTCGATCTGAGAATGCATACGATTTCATATGCATTTTCAAAGCGAGTATTTGATCATAATTAATCTTAGAATGCTTATGGTTTCATACGTATTTTCAAAACAAGTATAATCCGATACTCAATCTGAAACGTAGTATGATCCATACTTATTTTATATCCTTCGAAAACACTCAACAATCGGCAGATATAATGTACATATCTGCCTATTGTGTCAGATATAATGTACATATCTGCCTATTGTGTCAGATAAACTCACATGAATTTTTTTTCTTGATGAAAATATAGGACAATCGGTTTATAAGAACATCCACATTCCTATTTATAAATAAATATCTATCGATTCCTAGTATTATCCGTGAATGAAGAACACCAACCCAGAATTGGTATACGTTATCTATCGTATCCATCGATTCTATTTTGATTAACTTAAAAAAAGTTCAAAATTTCTATGATTTTTTCATGTTTTGATGATTGCTTAACACTAGTTGATTTCACAACTAACACGATTAAAAAATTACTAATTAAATTAATTAACACTAATTAATCATGGACAAATTAGATATTGATAAAAAATAGTTGGATAAAAGAGTTTTGTTTTTACTTCAAAATGTCATTTTTTAACTTTTAGTGGTAGACCTGAAATAAAACGGGTAATCCTAAAATTAGGCAGGTTTAAAAGGTCTATGTTTTTCGGAAAATACTTTTGTGACTTGGTTGAAGTGTCTGTCAAATCAAGGTACTTCAATCCTGTCAATTAGGTAGTGCTCCTGTTTCTCAACATTTGTGAAACTCTATCGTCCTTCTATTATGGATGTCAAGTGAGCTAATCAGGTAACTCTTTGATCAGTGTGCCTTCAATACCGAAAACCATTTTACACAAGTCATACTTTTACATGTGTGATCCCTGGACTCTTATTGGAGAACCATTTTTTACAAGTCATACTTTTAGATATGTGATCCATGGGCTATTATTGGAGACGTAAACTTCAATTTGCATAGATCTGAAAGGGAAGAAGGAAATTCTGCTTCCAATAGTAGTTGTTTTTATGTTTTCAGCATGCATACATTTTCTTTTTGCTAGGATTTACATGCATAAATAGGGCATGTAGGTTTTAGTTTTTCTTGTCAACCTTTTAGGACAACTCCTATGGTGATGTTTGAATATCCACAACTTAAGGAAAATCCTTAAATATATAGATTACAATTTACAAAATCTTTTATGCCCATGAAATGCATGAGCTAGCTCATCATTAGATTTATGTCTTTCAGGGATGATTTCGTGCTATGACCTTTTTTATTTCTTTATTTGAAAATTTCTTCTCATCTATCTATCTTATTCACACTTGTATAAATTTTTCTCTACTTTCCAAAATATTTCTAAAATTAATAGGCGTTTGCGGGTAAAAACGATTTAAGGGTAAAAGTGGAAATGATGAAGAAGACTAATGCTAGGTGGAGAAAATGAGGGATCAAGCTATGCCAGTCGAAGCAAATCGCTTGGAGATCGACTAAAACCAAATCGCTTAAACACTAAACATTTGTACTGTATAAGTATATTTTTTTTAGATTCGAGAGATCAATATGTACGAAATTAGCCCAAATCAAGGAATGACCGTTCCAATTTCGTTTCAGTCACAAAGGAAGGAGAAGGGTTGATTTGTAGGGAGGGAAGCAGAGAAGATATTGAGATCAATGAGGTTGAATATTAATGATGGTATGTGTTTGAACTGCTGTGAGGACGAATGATAACTCTGTGATCCTTTTGAGTTCTTATGAGATGAAACTCTTGTCCTTTTTCGATAGGTTGAAGAACCTATTTATAACGATGAAAGTTAACACATTGATCTCGTAAGTGGTGATAGTTGTAGAGAAGTGGAAATCATTGTGAAAACCGACTCCCTCGTGTTAGTGGGACATGACAGTTGTGCGATCAATATTCCCTTCACTCCTTCAACTGCTGACACGACTTTTATACTTTCTCGTCGTGGGTGTATTGTTACACCACACATGTTGTAGGCCGCCAGACCAAAACCCTAGTGAGTATCCCCTCATGTGACATAATTGATGTCTCAAGCATGGTTGAGTCTACTTTATAGACTTGTATTAATTGTTCAGTTGTTCACCTAGCTAAACTGCTAGTCTTAGCATATTTATGATTCTAGCATGTTGACTCATTGATGGATGAAGCACAAGTTGTATGCTGAAACAAGCACTGATGCTTAATAGATCATAGACATAGAGAGTCTGATTGATATTGACATTGGTAGTTGTGGCGTATCATTGTGTCAGCTGAGGAGCAATGATACTCGAATGATCTTGTTGAATTAGTAAGCATAGGTCTAATGAAATTACTAGATCGATCAGATACCAATACATATTCGTTTGTTGACATGTCGAGCGAATTCGTATGAGCATCAAGTCGTTCGAGCTCCAAGTCGTGCGAGCACCAAGTCGTGTGAGTGATAGCGATTGCAAAATATTTAGTTTCGTCAGAGTAAGACAAATTGAGGTTATTTTGAATATTGGTAAGGGGAACAATTGAATTATTTCCCTAATTAAGCAGTAAATCCTAATATGGCAGATGGACCAATGATAGACGAACCTAATGGAAGATGAACCAAATGGCAGACGAACCAAATGGTAGACAACAAAATGGCAGAGGGACCAAATTGTATATGAGGGACTAGCGGAGAAACCGACTAGAGAAAAGGGAAAGTCCCAAAGAGGACCGACCAAGTAGATAGCTAGTCAAAGGTAGGACCGACTATGGACTAAGCACGAATTTTAGTAGTCAGCGAGACTACGCTTCGCGTATCATATTGTCTCTCTAGTAATATTTTGATAATATTTGGAAGAGAGAATTTGGTGTGAAGGCCAATTGATACGAAGGCCAATTGGTGTGAAGACCAAAGTTTAGGGAATATTAAAATAATAATTTTTTAATTAAATGGTAGCGGGACCATTCTATATAGCTCTGCAGAGCATATGGTCTTTGAAGCAAGAGAATCTAGGCTCTTGGTAGAAAGAGCAAAAGAGTTTCAATAGAATAAGGAAACCCTAAAATAATAATAATAATAATAGCTTAAAAAACATAGGAGTAAGGACCGGCCAAAGGAGGTCGGCCGGCTGGCCGGTTGGCGTCGGTCTCACAATCTCCTTATTTTTTATTATTTTTAAATATTCCTCTTATTTGCTCTTTAAAGTTGTTTCTCTTTGAATCTCTTGCTTCAAAGACCATTATTGTTATTTACATCCATGGGTGTTAGCCCTTTATGCCTGAAAATTTCAGACATGACGTCTTTTAGTAAAAACGTTGTAGATTCTTCATACGATATCCGTTTTTAATGATTAGCCCCAATTCGGAATCTAGAAATAGCTGTCTATATCCCTACCCGGAAGGATTTAGGTTTTGATCTCGTTTCGTTCGTAAAACAGAGCAAACAGTAACCTTCCAGGAACTTTTTACCTGAAATTCTGACAATTTTCAGCTTGTAGTTCGTCTAGGGTTTGGGCCATACCTCTTAAACCGTTGCTTGGAATGAGATGCTCTTTTAGTATGTTGTAGTAGGGGAACATATGTTATTGAGAACATTTTGCCCCATTCCATACCCATTGCCACGTTTTGGCATGGTGATTATGATGATATGTCAGAAATTGGGTATTAATCAATGTTAGGGTTTTGTTATATTTCAACCAATATTGAGATTTTTTATGCAACCAACATTGAGAATGTGTTATTCAAGCTCGACCAATCATTGTTGGATCTTTAGCTTTGCATTTGGCGTGACGATTACACGAAGATGTAATGTTTCAACTAAGTGCATTCGCGCACAAATTCTCATGCCTTTTGATAAATCAATGTTATTCAATCAAGTTTTGAATATTGATATAAAGTCATTCTATAAATTCATCCGTGGAATGTAAAGAGGAATCAAGTTGCTTTATACTAGTAGGCAATCTATCTAGGAGCACTGGCATCCAGTCGGGAACAAAGATATATTCTGGATGTGTATTGTATAGTTAGAGATCATCTGAGAAAAAGTTGTAATCAGCATCAGTGATATTATAAGGACAATGTTGCTTTATACTAGTGATTAATTCATCTAGGAGATGCCCTATCATTGTAGAGGAGTGGGCACGGAGTTGTACAACATCAATGTTGTGTGTAGAATATTGAGAGCTCAGTCGGGTGAGACTCTAATATCATATGTATATTTTTAGAAAGAGTACATGATCAGTGTGAGATGCCTGTAGTGGGCGTTTGATATTTTAATTCTCTTGCGGAATATAAAATATAAATTTTATGCTTTTGACATCGGGCCAGTAGCATATACAAAATTCCATTATTCTATACTTCTACAACTGGGCAAAGGTAAATTTATAATTTTACCCTTTGTTAAAAATCCACCATCTACAATATATTAAAATTCTGTAATTTATCGAGATGATTATAGTGAATTTCAAAGTTAATTCTTTTTATTTCAAGTGAAGAGGTGATAGTAACTTCATTAAGCCCTCGCACATGCACGAGAAAGAACATATAATAAGCATAACTGAAGGAAGACTATCGATTTCTCATTCTAAAAATTCATCAATCTATAAAAATAACTTAGGGAAGACTCCGATACTTAACAAAAAGGACGTAAAGGATACAGTGTTTGAAGCTTCGTACAAAGGGTAGAGTTTTCATAAACTTGATTGACGATATGTAGGTTTTACTCTTTTTTTTTTGAAATATAAAATGAAGGATATAAGTTTATCTACTCCTCGAAATGATGATTTAGAACCCTGAGATATCACTCGAGTCACATGAAAGAACTTCTGGTGTTGTGATGCCCATGCTAAGCTGACTGTGTATGTATAACAAAATTTTCTGATTTGCCTTCTTTTACCTCTTTTGAGATCTGCATCTTACACCAAATTATATATCGTGAACTAATGAATTTTGTTATTATATCGTGAATAAAATTAAATTAAAAATTTTAATTTCTTTTAGGTGTGATCATTGTGATCTTCTTCTTTTTTCTTTTACATTTTTTTTGTTTTTAGTACAACTTTTATCTTTCTCATTACTTTCTTAGTAACACTTTTTTCTTCATTTCTTTTATTCTTCTGGTTGATCCTCTTTTTACCTTTTCCATCAATGTTGTAATACCGTTCCAAAACAACAAATGAAAGATATGTTTTGACGAGTTTTTAACCAGAAGTTACTGCAAGTTGTAAACATTGAAATCTTAAAAGACCAAAAGAAAACATAACACCTAGATTTTCCAAAATGATTCTTACTCGAATTTACTCTTAATTGATTCACGTCTCCATCTTCTCATTGCCCGTAGTTGGATCGTCTCTCGTAAGTAATTACAGCGATGACTGAGGGATCGTTTAAAAGATATAATTTTATTATCTTGAATGTGATTGACAACACTTAGATAGAACGATCACTCAGACACATGCCTTTCTTGAATATGAAGCGGTTGAAACTATCCATGATAGTCTTGTCTTCATAGGAGGTAGGAATGATGGACGAGGAACAACCCCTTGATAAAAACCTAGTTGACGAGCTACCCGAACCGAGCTATAACTCGGCCCATGTAAAACCCCGAAATATATCCAGGTAATAATGCTACAACAGAATCGAAATCGTAGATGGGTAAAACCTGTGAACTATCCAACGTTACTCCTAAAATTTCGGTAGTGAAATGATAGTGCGAAGGACCTGAAAGCGAGTCATGATAATGAAATTTTTTGAATTTCTCGGCCATATCCATCAAATATGTCATCTAGTTCCTTGATTTCGGACCCTTCTTATGGTAAAGAGCCATAAGAGGGTAATCATAGGGAACTTTGGCATATAAGAGAAAGTGTCATCATCATTGTAGAAGCTCTCTTCCGAGAGGATGTGAAGCTCATTAGCCGCGGGCTGACAAGAAGGAAAGGGTTCCCATAGCCACACTTGCATAAAATTGGCAGAAACAAAAGTTTTCATCTCATGAATAACATTGAGGCGACGGGTGTCCAAAGCAAACAAATTCAAACGACCATATAATTCCCCCCAAGAACATATGCGCTGAAGGAAGAAGATACCATGTGACATCAATACTGATATGGGCATGAGCTCATACTTGATTGTATTCCTGGGACTATGCTCAAAAAATATCATGACAGAGCCAATTGAGAAAAAACCGGTCAATTCAATATGAGGATTACTTCTCTACGAAGAGGAGGCCCACGCTTATCGTCCGCTACATTCGGAGCCTAATATCTCACGAAGAGAGGGAAAGAAGCGCGTTTAACAACCTTGGTAGCAGCGTTTAACAACCTTGGTAGCAGCTTCAGGAGATGCATCATTCGTAATGACCCTCTTAGACGAAGTAAGGGCCGCGTGAGCTTTCATAGAGGAAGACAAGAGCTTACCTTGACCTGGATCAGATGATTTGGTTGGGGTGGGGGGGTGTGGGGGCAAGGGCACCTCATCACCGGTCACTTTATCATTTCCCTTTTACTTGGATTGGAGTGGATGAGTCTTCTCCGGGTCCACCTTTTTCTTCTTAAATTCAGTCTTACAAACGACCAGAGAGGAGTATAAATCCTTGTCGTCATAACACATGACTTTTCGAATGAAAGCCATATGATAAAGATGAGTACCATGTACATGTAATCCCATCAAAGGAGCAACGTCTTCTAGAACAAAATTCCCTTCACCCCATGCAAAAAGAAAGGTGTGAACAATGGACACGAGTAAAAGAGAAGGAGATCGTTCTTATTCTGGACGACTTCTCTACATCTTGACGCATCTATCGCATCCTCGATGCCAAGTGTGTGCATAATATCGACATAGCAGGATTAGAGCATATATAGTCGATTCAAGCGCCTATGTGGGAGAAGTTTCGGCTAAAGAACGAATGTTCACGTCTGGGAAGAGATAGTCGCCGCGATGAAAAGCCAAACGAGGAACTTCACTTAAATATAACGACAAATGATTTTATCTCAAGGCGGTTGGGCCATTCCGCTGACGAAGTCAAAGGCAATTTGTAGAAATTCGTGAGACGTGTGACAAAGAAGTCGTCAGTGGAGAAATCTTATTGTCATCTTCGAATAATGGAGGCTTTAGCATGCGCAAGAGCCGCCCATTGCCAAAATCTCAGGTATTGTGTATTCCCTCCCATCTTGAGGAAGGGGAAGTGGTTCGCCTCTTGAAGAACCACTAAACGATTCTTCACCGTTCATGATGGTATATCTATTTTTTTCCAAAGATAACAAAAGGAAGACATGGCAAATTAAGGAAGAGAAAGAGCAGTAAAAGAAAGAAAAAAGACACTCGTATAAATAGATATCTCTAAAAGTGGTGAAAGATCGAGCAATTACATACCAAAATTAAAAAGAAGTTGAAAAGTTATTAAGACACATATAACAGAACCGTTTAGAATACTGATATAAAAACGGGAACTCATGTGACGTGTCCTACCGCGTGGCATGAATCAGAGGACGCAGATTCAGAACATGTGGTGATTCCAGGAATAAGCAGCCTTGAATACTGAAGCACGATTCAATATTTGGTCTAGACATTCTTTGCCATGACGTGTAGGCGACTGTCAACTAAGTTAACACTTGGATCAACAACCAAGGGTCACTGTCTTCTTCTGAAATTTAGCAAAATCAAAATACATTATTATCCATGTCATTCCTAATCCATTACACTCGTAATGTCTTCATAAATGGATAGGCGGATACTGTCCATTTAACAAGAGGTTCTGGGTTTTGGAGCTTGTGCTCTGTTTGAAGCTGATAAGGCATCGACTTGAGAAGAAAGAGGTAACAAAACAGCTGTGTCTGTGCCTTATCAGCTCAGAAATTTTGCTTCGTCACAAAAATGGAAGCAATTCAATCTCTCTCTTTCCTCTCCTTCTCGTCTAATTTGAGGTAACTATTAGACCACCATCTGTTTTCAGTGTTCAAATTTTCTAATTTGTTTCCTGTATCTCTCTATGTGAACAGTATTTGTCTCTTGCTAACATTGGTTGCTTTATTAGCGTTTGTTTGTTAAGAAATGTGAGTTCATTTCCATCAATTCCTTCCCATTTAAGGATAAGATTAAGTTTACTTTTTTTGTTTTGTTTGTTTTCAGTTAACATGCACTTCTAGTGTTTGATTAATGCTAAGAGAATCTCTCTTGAATTTACTTTCCAGAAATTAGATCATTTTATATCGCTGAAACTTTGGAAGGATACGAGTTTCCAGTAATGAGTTCGCAGCGAAGGATAACATCAGAGTTTTTAAATTTCCACCAAAAACCCACTGTATTTCAATCATCATGAACAGTTTTGGAAGTCCAGGTTTGGCTTTGAAATCTCACACCAAAATCCATAGAGTTGGAAATCACTGTAGGGGCTTATGACCTTCTCTCAGCACAGCTTATATGGGGTACCATATTACCTTATGGGTCCTTTGCTTTTGCCTATTAGTTGCACTCTTCTAACTTAGACAAGAAACTAGTTTAATAATAAGTCACTATGTGCTAACCTTCATATGCTTGTTTTGCTACTAATGTTAATTCATAAGCACTAGTACACTTTAGAACCATCTTATGCTAATTTCTACAAACTTCTTGTTAATCAAGTGATAGGTCAGTGTTTGTTTGTTTCTTTTGTTTCCAATCTTTCTATTTCAACAAAACTAGGTGTAAGCAGTCCCAATTGTCATGGGCGAGACCATTGAAAGTTCATCTATTGGAGTTGAAGTTATTAGACTTTTCATCGACCATCAATGACAAACAAAAAAGAGTCTTCCCGTTTGTTTATAAGGCTACTCCACTTGACTACATAATTTTCTGTGAATAAATGCAATACTGTTTTAAGTTAATTTTGTCATATTTGTAATTCAACCATTGGTCTCTTCTTCCTCTTCAGCGAAGCAAAGATCTTACAAAGTTTGTATGTTCCTAAGGTAAAAATCCATCAAAGAGGAGAGGTTGTTTGTCTTGGTATGTTGGCACCAAGAAAGTTTATGCAAAGGAGAAAAAAAGTAGAAGTTTTCAAAGATGCAGCTGATGAAGTAGATCAGAAGAATTGGAGGAAATTGATGACAGAAATTGAAGAGGTGGGTTCTGCAGTTGCGATCCTTAGGACCCAAAGGATGAAAAACCAAGATCTTCCAAAGGACCTTGTATTGGGCTCCTTAGTGAGATTTAAGCAGATTAAGAAATGGAACCTAGTCAGCGAGGTATACAAACGAAGCACTTGTGGTACAACTGTTCCTTCCATTTTCTTCACTAGTTTGAGAAAATTAAATCACCTTCTTGAACATGTTTTTAAATATGGAAGGATCTCACATGGTTTGTTAATGAAGTAATACGACTACTTTGAAGCTTAAGTTAGCTGTTATTTCTCATTTGACGCCAAGCATATTATACAATTAGGAGACTCACTTGAAGTTGATTAATCGACTTGTTAGGGTTTCCATGCATCTTCATTTTGCATAATTTTATTCTAGAATGTTCTCCACGGAGCCATTTTGCCTTCTTATAAAAAGGCGAGAAATTTCCCACCATTATTTAACCTTTTTGGTAGTCAATTTTCTGTAAATTATATCAAGGTGGTTTGTTCATTTAGTGCCCAGTTTCATGCATGTAGACTGAAATGTTTTCTTTCTGACCCAAACCTTACCAACGTGTTAAATATATTTCGATAATCTGTTTATTGGTCGTGTACTTTGTTTGTATTTTCCTTTTGTAGATCCTTGAGTGGCTCAGGACTCAACACTGGTGGAACTTCAATGAGATGGATTTTTTGATGCTTGTTACGGCTTATGGAAAGCTAGGTGATTTCAACAGGGCGGAGAGGGTATTAAGCTACATGAACAAGAATGGATACCCCCCAAATGTGATATCCCAAACGGCTCTGATGGAAGCGTATGGAAAAGGAGGCCAGTACAATAAGGCTGAAGCTGTATTTCAAAGGATGCAGTCTTCAGGCCCTGAACCGTCAGCTGTAACTTATCAGATAATACTAAAGATATTTGTTGGGGTAACTTGTTCTGACTCATATCCCACCTTGAAATTTATTTTTCTAATATTATTGGCATGACATGACTGTTTGATCTAGTCTGGGGAGTGTATGGAGTGAAGTGAAATTTCTTTATTTTCTTCCTTAGGATTTCTCAATCAGAGTTTGGTGGACTTAAACTCTTGTATACTCGTACTTTGTTTGGTTTATTGTGATACCAATGATCTTGAAACTTTCTGTGGTTGATTTTGAGTTTCTAGGTTGCTTACTCATGCCTGGATTATGGAGATCCCAAATGCATACATGATTGACCTAACTGAATGTCAATAAGATTCGTAGGTTTTGATTGGTTCAGCGTATTGTAATCTTGGGAGCATATTGCCTATGTCAAAGTCAAGGTCTCGCCTTCAGTTTCCTTGATGGTTGGTTGACTGCAGTCTCTATAGCAGCTTTCAGTTAGACTTTGTCTGAGCATATGGGTTTGAACATCAAATAGAAAAATGAACCTGTTACAAATGCATTGAATGATACTTTTAGCTGATAAAAGATTATTAACTCGTAAGATTGAAAGGAGTTGAGGCTGTTGAAGGAACTTGTTGCCATACATGAAACAGAAAGATGACATTACATGCATTTTGTAGACATGACATAGCATGTTATAATTATTTCAACTCTAATTTTGTGCACATTATCCTGAATCACTCAAGTATAGGGAGTTGGCTGCTCCATCAATTTGCTAGAAGTAATTTAATCCTCAGATTTGCTTTATAACTCATAAAATTTTCAATGTGGGCACATTACAGGGGACAAGTTCAAGGAAGCTGAATCTATCTTCGAGACCCTATTAAACGATGAGGTTTCACCTTTAAAGCCAGACCAGAAAATGTTTCATATGATGATTTACATGTATAAGAAAGCTGGAAGTTATGAAAAAGCTCGCCAATTATTTGCAAAGATGGCTGAGAAAGGGGTCCCCCAATCTACGATTACTTATAACAGCCTGATGTCCTTCGAGACCAATTACAAGGAGGCTTCAAAAATCTATGATCAGGTACTACAAAGTATTCTAAGTACCAGTGGATACACACATTATTGTTAGCATTTTGAGATTTGGTGACCTTAGTCACCTTACCCAGTGTTTGGTGGCTAGACATATTCCATCTTCTATGAGATATGATACCTTACCTTATAAAAGTGCGAAACTGCTACATATATGCTCAAAACTGAAACCATATAAGAATTACTCCTCGTAGGGGGTTTCTCATATAGAATCCTTAAGGATAAAGTTTTTTTTTTTTTTCCTTTTTTTTCCTTACTCTTAAGCGAATACTGAATTCGTGGTGTGACTTTTAGGGACAATGAGAATTTGATCAAAAAAGAACAAGTTGAAATTACTTATATTTACTGTAACTAATTTACTCTTATGTAAAGACAACCAGCTGTAAGAGAATTATAGGAACCTGAGACCACTGATATGTTTTACTATAATAGTAGCAATCACTAACAACTGCGGTAATATTTTTATGCTTTATTGTGGACATATGCTTACTGCAAATTACTAACAGGTTGGTTGCAAGTGTTAAAAGTGAGATTCGTATTCACTAGTCTGTAGTTCAGCCAGTCTATATATCACGCTACAGTATTTTTGTTTTCTATTTTTTTGTGGATTTATAAATATTGAAAGAACAGTATCATTAATAGATCGGCACCATAGTATATGAGACATTTTGCTAATTTCTTCTCACATTCATCTCTTGAGTTTCTTTCTGGCTCATACATACTGACTAAATCTCACAGCCGACCCTAAGTCCCTAATACTGCATTAAATCATGATATGATTGGTATTTCTTGAATATGGGGATACTAAAATCTAAAGAATAATTTGCTTGTTTAGATGCAACGAGCTGGTCTTAAACCTGATGTTGTGAGCTATACGTTGCTGATTAGTGCTTACGGCAAGGCCAGAAGGGATGAAGAAGCTTTGTCCGTTTTCGAAGAGATGCTTGATGCTGGTGTAAGGTGCGTGAGTACTTGAATGCTTGTATAATTATATTTATTTGTGTTTCCAACAAATGGTAGCCGGCATTAGATTTGTTAATGGTTCCATAATGATCTTAGCGTGTGTTAATAACGTTCTATTTTCTCAGAGAATACATGTATCTTCAGATAAACTGCACTAGTTGGGTTGTATATAAGACCCTGACAAGGATATTGTTAACCGCTAACTGGACTGATCTTTATTTTCTAATTTTCTAATTGTGATTTACTGAACCGATTCATCTCCACCATGGGGTAAGTATTTCAAAAAACTAACCCAACGTAGCTATAACTAAGAAGGTAGTCAGCTAACAATATGTATGATTTTATAATAGTTAGACAGGAGACATCATACAATTATGGTATACTGAACTTCCTTCTTATTTTTCTTGTTTTTTCTTTTTCTTTCTAACAGGCCAACCCGCAAAGCTTACAATATTTTGCTTGATGCTTTTGCAATATCGGGAATGGTGGAAGAAGCCCGGACTGTGTTCAAGAGCATGAGGAGAGACAGGTACGAACCCCTCCCTCCTGTAGTAATTTGAAATATTACAGAAGCATGTCATTTTTATGTCTCAAATAGAACCATATGCCTATGATCGCTAGCATCAATGCTGCTCGGGAAATACTAGTCCTGTGCCATATATGCACAATCATTTAGAAGCAAACATAATCTTGACAGTCATTTAAGCATGAGTTGTAGTGGTGTTTTTTGAACAAGGATTCTGGTGCCAGTCCATAACATTTCTGAGTTACGGTCTTTGAACCGACGATTTCGTTTTCTCAAGTATTATTTGCTATTTGTACTGTTTAGGTGCACTCCTGACATCTGTTCTTATGCAACAATGTTATCTGCATATGTGAATGCATCTGATATGGAAGGTGCTGAGAACTTTTTTAAGAGACTGCAACAAGATGGCTTTACACCAAATGTTGTGACTTATGGAACTTTAATAAAAGGATATGCAAGGATTAGTAATCTAGACAAGATGGTGGAAAAATATGAAGAAATGCGATTACACGACGTAAAACCTAACCAGACAATCTTCACAATTATAATGGATGCTCATGGCAAGAACATGGATTTTGGAAGTGCTGTATACTGGTTCAAAGAAATGGGATCTTGTGGATTTCCCCCTGATCAGAAAGCGAAAAACATCCTCATGTCTTTGGCAAAAACAACAGACGAACAGAGGGAAGCGAACAAGCTTACTGGCCTTGCTGACCATGACTTCGATAAGCTAACTCTTAGTGGATCCTCCACTTATGTTGACGATGACGACGATGAAGATGAAGATGAAGACGAGGATGAGGTTGAAGACGATGATGAGGATGGGGATGAGACTGAGACTGAGACCGAGACTGAGGTAGTGATGTCTTAGCTGCTTGTTCCCATAAAACAGACTTCATCACCATTATGGTAATACTGCACAAATTCTGTAACTGTAAAATAATGCAAATTTGGATGTTGTATGATTTGCAAGTTTTGTATTATAGGAAAGAATATGTAGAACAGCTTCATAATTCGTTAGTTGTAAAATTTATAGGCTACGATTGTTCCAAGAGAATGTCTTGTTTGTTTTCTTTGTTCCTGGTGATAACCAACCAAGCTCTAGATGGGTAAAAGAAAAGGAGTTTTTTTTTTTTAATGTTTTTTTTAGATTGGACCTGTTGTCGTCAGTTCCAGTTCACATTTTTTGATTTTCGGGCATTTCAAATGCAATCGCTTCATATGTGGTATACCGTGAAATTAACCAAGAGTGAAGTATCTGGTGCTAACAAACTGGTTGTTGTTTTTGATGCTTTATTTGGACTTTCCTAAAGAATAAATAAGTTACTCATATAGATGAAGCGTTTTTTCCTTAACAAGTTTGCTGTGGAAAAATTGCAATGGGGGTGTGCTGCTCATGTATCAGTTGCATATGAACATTCTCAGTCAGTATTATGCTGGTCCACTCCAAAGCAGAGGCTGGGTATCCACTTAGCATTAGTGATGTTTGGACTCAGTTACTAGTATGAGAAATATCAGAGGGATGCCACATCAATAATACTAACGCTAATGACCCTTTTGAGCTCCGTAGCCATCAGCCGAGTCATCGTTTTCCTTAACTATTTTACAAATAGTTGGACTAGAAAGCCATTTACGGATTAAGCACCACCACTCTGCCGATCAATCCTCCCCCCTCCCCCTCTGTTGAGTCAAATTAAAGCATTGTGCCATATATAGGCCCCAAAGAGAGGACCCACGCGCACCGGCCATCCTATACAAACCAACAAAAGCACACTTTAAGAGATGATCACATATGAGGCCGATAGTGTCAATGTTCATCGCGCCAATAAACCAATTTCCTACCTCACTGCTAATAATTATAATCAATTTCAATAGTATAATTTAGGCCACCTTATCACCAAAATATTATTTTCCTTATCCAAAGATTAACACGTATCGGTACATGGACCTACGACTAATGTCAATTTTATCTCTAATTCAATAAACACAAGAGAGAGACACGCACTTGTGTTTGTAGTTGTGTAAAATCTAACTAATAGTTCTAACCATTCATTCCTAAATAAGAATCATAAGCAAATAGATAGAAATAAAACTTTTGACTATAGGAGTTGAGAGACCCAGCTAAATGTTCTATTCATTAAAGGACAAAGATCAGGTGTTAGAAATAACATGATAGTCATCATCATATCTCGGAGTCATCATAACCATATCACCTTTTGTTTTTATTTTTGTATCTCTAAGTGATTTGGTGGGACACTAGTAACGAATTGTTATCGTCGTCGGGATGAAATAGAGTGATTGAGATCAAGCCCCATTATTGTATATTATTTAGACAAAATAAAAAATAAAAAATTGAATGAATAAATAAATAAAAATAAAAATATTATTGTTTTATTTTCAATAAATCGACCGCTGGGGACCTTGTATATACCAGCTGAGTCGATATTACTATCAGGATTAAGACCAGTGGGAGCGTATCTCAATCCATCAGGATTCATTCCAGCGGAGACCTTCAGGCAGATATGGGAAACACCGTTCACCTTAGTCAAATGTGCAAACTTCATCATCTCCATATCCATCTTCTAAAACTATTCATGTGATTGAACTCTGATAGATTCCGAGTATCGTGGTCCATTGTACGATTATCTAAGTAGAGTTTTGTTTTCTTATATATGAATATTAGTACGTTCGAGTAAAAACTCGTGTACAATAATTGGATCGAAAACAGGGTAATTCCTCTCATATCCAAATAATTTTGTAGTCAACTAAATAGCATGTTTAGTGTCTACCCTCAATCGTTCACAAGTAGCTAGAGTTTGGAGTAACGGTTTTGTGGGTACATCTCTTGTAAATCCTCACGAGACAAAACTCGTTCACTGGGGCCACCTAGAGGTTTAAAGGCTTGTTACACATGCTAGTGTAGTCGCGATTCCTGCAAAAGTGAGTTAAGATTTTTATTTCTAGATTAATTTTGCTTGAGGACTAGCAAATATAAGTTTGGGGGTATTTGATAGACACAATTTTGTGTCTTATTTGAGCTCATATTTATATTGCTATTACTTGATATTTGTACTAATAATGTTATTTTATTATTTTTAGGTACTTTTGTGGAATAAACGATCGTGGAAAAATAGGCTTGAAAAGTGCTAAAAACACTCAATCAAAAGTTATAAAGGCACCTGGAAAATGATAAAGGCACCCATGGGTATTATTAAAGGCACCCGCGAAGTTGATAAGGGCACCACCTTTTTTTTCAAGTTCAAAATTCAATTTTGGCGTGAAAGTTTTCTTTCTCTCTCTCAAAGCAGCATGAATCGGTTAAAGAGTTTTTGGAAAGTTTTGAAGATTTTTAAGACAAGAATGATATTCTTGCCTTTGTAAAAGGAAATTTATACAGGTTTGGAAAAAATCAAAGAGGATATCGTGTTTGATAAGAAGAACAGTTGGCTGTGTATGAAAACAAAATATTCTCGGGTTTGTTATTGCTGCAAAGGAAATATTCTCGAAGATGAAAAAAAGGGAGGATTTTTATTCTTGGAAGCAAAGAGTTTGTTGGAGAGTTAAATACCGAGAGTTTGGAGAGAAGAAAAATATTCTCGATGATATTCTCAATAAAATGATGATCTGTGAGATATTTGAGAGAAGATTTGGGAAGATTTTGGATGTCTAATACAAATAGAAGAGATCGAAAAGGAGTGATTGGGGG
>JAJJMC010030977.1:1947430-1986356 GCA_023531435.1 Papaver californicum
CTTCGGCCAAAAGTGAAGAAAATCAAAATCAGAAAAAATCTGCTCATGATGAAGAAACCGTGGCTAGAGTTTTTTTCTGTGGCCAAAAAGATTGAAGATTCTGTTGCTAAAGCTTTCAATCTTTGCAACATTTATCTTCAGTTTGCAACACATACTTTGTAACAACGAGTCTGTAACGCCAATACACCGTTGCAAACTCGCTGCTTTTATTATTTTCTCTTCTTTTCACCTTTGTAAACACTTTTGAGACATGAATCAATATTTTGAGAGTGTTTTGAGCATGATGAGTTAAACCCCAACACTGGGACAATGGAGGAAGCTATTTTTCACAATTGTTTGGTAACCATATTCGATTCTTTATGACTTTTTACACTTATTTTAATTGATTTATGAATTTTCTTAATTGGTTGTCATTTAATTTGATGGGTCATGCTTAGCTTAAGTGTTTTGATGGTCCATGCTTATGATTTACAATCAATGTTTCAAAAATCTACCTTTGGCAAAGAAATAGAGTCCATATAAGAGCTATAATTGTTAAGAATTGATATATGCACCACTCAAATATGAATAATAGTGGAATTCTAAGTCCCAGTCTCTTGTATTCTTGCTACCATCTTTTGTATATTTGCTAGTTTTAGTGTTAGAAATTAAATTTAAATTTAAAATCGAGTTTTCACAAGTCTGAGTGAACGATACTTTTCTTACCATTGTCTAAAACAACATCAAAGATCTCTAAGCTTTATGAAGTATTTCACCACAAAGGTACTCAACAAGATATTAAAACACTCCATGTTTCTTGCACCAAAATATAGTTGTGCAAAATCTAACTACTAGATCTAACCATTCATTCCTAAGTAAGAATCATAAGCAAGTAAAACCAAAAACATATTAACAGTAACACACAAAGATGTACGTAGTTCTGTATTGTAGTGGATAAATATCTGAAGACGGGTGTAGGCATCCTAGATAGAGGGATCACGATATTAAAATAAGAGCAAAGCATGGAAAACGTCTTCTTGGTCTTACACGGTAAAAGAGATATCTACCACATCAATCTGCAGACGGGACGCGTGGAAAGTAAAAGAAGAAATCAACGACCAAGTTGAAAAAAAAGACAGGGCATTAAATGAGCTTGCAGATCACGCATGATATGATCATAAGCATTTAATACATCTGACAAGAATCGGCGCCCATCCTTCGGGTCGTGACTAAAGAAAGAATAAGAAACCACCATCATATCGGGTAGTTACCAAAACAAGTTGAAGATGAAGACCAGCACATTGAGAGGACCAAAGAAGACTCGGGCACATTGTCAAGAGATTCGGGACATACACCCGAACAAACTACAACAACTGGGGTGCAAATGTCCAACACTGAAGTTTGGGTGTATGATACCTTTTTGTCTATAAATATTAAGATAAATCAAGAGAGAAGGCAAGATTTATTTTTGGAGAGAAAACTGTAACAAGTGAGAGAAAAAGAGAGAAAGATTAGAGTGGAGAGTTCACTAAGAGATTGAGTTTATTCCTTAATAACTTCAATCTCATTCAAATAATATCAGTCATTTCACTCCGTGGACGTATGTAATCATATCGAACCACGTACATCTTTGTGTTTTACTATTAATATGTTCTTGGTTTTACTTGCTTATGATTCTTACTTAGGAATAAATGGTTAGATCTAGTAGTTAGATTTTGCACAACTACATTTTGGCGCTAGAAACATGGAGTCTTTTAATATCTTGTTGAGTACCTTTGTGGTGAAATACTTCATAAAGCTTAAAGATCTTCAAGCTCCAAAGTATCACTGACCTTTGTAGAAACTAAAAGGCTCTTGTTGAAGCTTGATTAAGTTCTTTTTTACTTTGATAATAGTTAAACTTAGATACCTTTAAAGCTCCAAAATGTCACTGACCTTTGTAGAAGCTAAGGAATCAACATAACAATCACTTGTGTTTAACACTTAAGGCTATAGATCTGCGTGCTCCAAAATGTCTGTGATATTTAGTCAAGAGACTAAAGTAGATATAGGCTTTACAACACTTTGAACTTGAAAGGTATTTGGGGTGTTTTTTTTTACGGTTACAAACGCAAGAATACTCGACATAAGTAGTTAAAGGAGTTGTTATAAGCTGATATCTTACTTTCTAAAGCATTAGTTCGTCTCATATTCATCTTTGAGAAAAACCCTAAAAAAGATTTTGTAGATTAAAGAATAATGGTGAAAACCTTCATAACACAAGGTTCGAGAAACCAAAGTCGATAATAAGGTTCAGGTCAGTTGAAGCAAAGGTAATTCAGATGATTTGAACATAAAGTAATAAAAAACTATAATCTAAACTTCAAAAGGCTCGTCAAAATGTTCAATGAGGGAGAAAAGAAGTTAAGATCAAAGAAAAAACAAGATCTTAGAAAGTAAGGTTCCTCTGCATCTTGTTTGTGTACTAGCAAAATAATCTTTTTATATCGACGAAGCCGACAATTAATCAGACTCCACCCACCCAGTAGCAGAAAAAGTAGGTTGCACTGAAAGTTAGATACCAAAACCTAGTATTTTTGGCTATGATGCTTTATCCCTGAAAACCATATGAACCACAACAAATCTTTTTTAGAAGGGAGGAACTCTGATGCATAAATGCCTCTGAACACTGATATTTTGGTTATAGATTGTCGGATTTGGGGATTCGAACCCGAAAAAAGAATCCTTAAAATATATTTTGTTTCATTTTTAGGTTATAGTGAGTCTGTGTGTTTCTCTTCTGGACGTAGAGTTAACATCGGGAACAAGCGAGACTCGATGGCCAGTTCATCAGCACCAACGTGAAATCTACGTAGCCGAACAACAGCAGGAGCAAGCCCACATGAGGGACTCACGACTTCTGGGCAAGAAAACAACCTTAATCCAAGGAAGATCTTGAGAAAAGGAACTCGACCCAAGATGCCTCCAGTTGAAGAAGAAATCCCACCAACCCGACTAGTCGGAGTGCAGATTCGTGAAGCAGTAGACGAGGGAGAGTATCCCCCTGATGGTATGTCTGCTTCAGACGGTGAGGAAGAGCAAGCCCGAAGAAAGCTCACCAGGAGGAACATAGGATGATGCCTATAAGATGACATCCTCATCCCTTCTACTTATAGCATCTATGGGTTTAACGGATTGATTACCAAACCCAAAGGATAAGTCACACTGAGAGTCTCAGGAAGAGAATATCTGGATACCATTACAACTTTCTGCCTAGTAGACGTAGTTTCACTCTACGAAGCTATAATTGGAAGACCATGGATTGCAGGAATCAAAGGAGTGGCATCAGTATATCACCATCGACTAAGGTTCCCGACCCCAATGTGAGTAGCAGAAGTCATAGGAGATTCGCAAGTTGCAAAGTTCTGTATCCAAGTAGACATCCAACAGATGAAGACAAGCGAGCCAGGAAAAGAGGAGAAAATAACCGCATACAAGGAGAAAAACATTTGCAAGAGCTAGAAGAAATGTTGGCATTAGCACATGAGATTGGGGAAGAAAGAATGAGTCGGGATTCATATCAACTAAAGCCCACGACTCCTATCGAGGAACCCAAAAATCACTTCACGGCTTTGGAACCAACTCAAGATCTTAACATCGGGACGGAGAAAGAGCCAAAAATAGTAAAGATAGGGTCGTTACTGGATTTGGAATAAGTCATCAATCTGAAAGCTTTGTTACAAAAATACATTGATGTGTCCGCATAGAGTATGAAGGAAATGGAGGGAATTAATCCAGAAGTTTGTTTTCATCACCTAAAGATAGATCCAAAGTTCAAACCCATTATGCAAAAGATGTGAAGAATCACGTTAGAGATACAGGCCTCAGTGGAAGCAGAGTTGAAGAATATGCAATCCGCTGGAATCATCTGAAATGAACAGTACCCGATATGGATCTCAAATATGATGATTGTACTAAAAAAGAATGGTGGGGTTCGAATCTGTATAGATTTTAGTGATCTTAACAAAGCATGCCCGGAGGATAGTTTCCCGTTCCTGAGTATACATCAACTCGTCGATACAATTAATGGTCACAAGGCGCTGACTCTTATGGATGGATACTCTGGGTACAACCACATTCCATTGGCGCCAGAAGATCAAGAGCATACGACATTCTTCACGGCGGGAGGGATATGTTGTTACACAAAGAGGTCATTTGGGCTGAAGAACGCAGGAGCAACGTACCAGAGACTGGTGGAAGACATGTTTGAAAGTTGGATTCACAAGAATATTGAAGTATATGTAGATGAAATGCTTGTCAAGAGCAAAGCAGTTGTAAACCATATGTCTGACCTAAAGGGAATCTTTGACCAAATAAGAAAATACAAAATGAAAGTCAATCCAGCAAAGTGTACATTCTGGGTAACCTCGGGAAAATTCCTGGGCTACATAATTACCAAGAACGGCATTGAAGCAGACCCCAACAAGGTTCATGTCGTGCGTGATACGCCATCACCCACAACAGTAAAAGAGGTTCATAGGCTAAACGGATCCCTAGCGACTTTAAGTCGGTTCATCTCTAGATCATCTGAATCGGTTCTAGACAACTCCTCCAGATCAGGCCGAATCTCGAAATGGGAGCTCAAATTAAACAATTCAATGTCTTTATGAGATATGCACAACAATCAGGTCCCA
Organism: Papaver californicum; assembly: GCA_023531435.1. Classification (NCBI taxonomy): domain Eukaryota; kingdom Viridiplantae; phylum Streptophyta; class Magnoliopsida; order Ranunculales; family Papaveraceae; genus Papaver; species Papaver californicum. Next base: position 1,952,083 of record JAJJMC010030977.1, read on the forward strand.
GGTTATAGATGATTTCCTGGCAGATTTCTCTTTAGAAGGAGAAGAAGAGGTAGAAGATATCCCCGGTATAGAAGAAGACGATGATGGATCAACATGGCTCCTTGAAAGCTGCCACCCCCAGAGTTGGGAAGTATTCACAGACGTCTCATCCAACGATGATGGGTCTGGGCTAGGCATAGTATTTACAATACCTAAGGGTGTAGAGATAGTTCATTCTTTCAGGATCGAGTTCAAAGCCAGCAACAACGTTACTGAATATGAAGCTGTAATCCATGCTCTAAGACTTATTATAGAGCTAGGACTAACAGAGGTAAGGCTCACCAGCGATTTTCATCTAGCGATACGCCAAATCAAAGGAGATTACTAGAATCTGGATCCATGTTTACAAAAGCACCTAAAGCTAGCTCGACATTATATGAGTCAAATACCAAGCATCAAGCTATAACATGTCATAAGGGAAAACAACAGACATGCTGGCACATTGGCTTATATCATATCATTGTTAAAATATCCAACGACGGAAGTTATTCGACTGGGGAGAGTTTTCACTCCGTCAATAGCCGAAAGAGAAGATGACAGGAAAATGATAGCTGCAAACGGATGGGGACCTTACGAATTGGGAGACTGGAGAGATGTTATCCACCGATATCTCGATTATGGAGAGCTACCTGCGAATATTATTTAAGAAAATATAATCAAGAGTAGGGCGGCTAACTATCAGCTTCGAGACGGGATCTTATACAGGCAGTCCTATTTGGGGCCACTGCTCAGATACCTAGGCAAGGAGCAGGGACATCAGATCCTGGTAGAGTTGTATTATGGAGATGCTGGCAATCATAGTTCAGGGAGGAACCTAGCTCAAAAATCAAAAACCATGGGTTACTTTTGGCCTTGCATGCATGAAGATGCAAAACATATGGCGAAAGTATGTGAAGAGTGCCAAAGATTTGGAAAGAAGATTCATGTACCGTCCACATCCTTAAACTCGGTGTAAGTCCGCGGCCATTTGTAAAATGGGGAGTAAACATTATGGGACCACTTCATGAAGGAACACTACAGAGAAAATACCTTATTGTAGCCATATAATACTTTACCAAATGGGTGGAAGCATCTGCCTTAAAACATATTTGGTACAAGGATGTCTTCAAGTTTCTTTTCGAGAACATCATTTGTCGATCCGGGATACCAACTTCAATAATATCGAACAACGGGAAACAACTCCAAGGAAAAACATAGACCTACTGTTCAATACCTATCAAATCAGGAAAAAAAAACCCACACCCATATACCCACAGAGTAATGGCCAGGCAGAAATCACTAACAAAACCATAGCTGATAACCTGAAGAAGAAGCTAGATGGTCACTATGGAGACTGGTGTGAACAATTGCATAATGTTTTATGGGCCTATCGAACCATAAAGAGAGAAGCTACGGGGTTATTACCTTTCATGCTCACGTATGAAACTGAAGCGATCCTGCCTACAAAAGTAATAATCCCTACCACTAAAACTGAAGCATGGATGAAGAATCTCACCTCATATCTAATACTCACCAAGCTTGATAATCTAGAAGAGGCCCGAGAAATTGCCCTCCAGAAGATGGAAAATTACCAGATGAGGCTGCAGAGAGAGTATAACAAGAAAGTCCTTCCCAGAGAGTTTCAGCCAGGACAACTAGTGCTCAGGGAGATCCCCGAGTGCGAAAGAAAGAAGGAAGGAGGAAAGCTAGCTCCTAGATGAAGAGGTCCATACACAATATTGTATAAAGTAGGAGAAGACGCTTATAAGATACTCATTCCCAACGGAGAAGAGATGGAGCATCCTTGGAACATAAAGCATCTAAAGCAATATTATCCTTAAAAGGTAAAAAATAATACATAATGGGTCATTCTTATCGGGGCAAAACACGATTATTCCCGAAGTAGAAACCAAAGCATGATAAAATTTATAGAAAAGCATAATAAAAGTGTAGCAAAGGAACCTCAACCACTGAGGTCATAATGGTGACACAACACCCCAAAATCAATAAGTGTTTTAAACGGTGACGCAATACCCCAAGAAAAATTATTTTAAAACAACATCAGATAAATATCAAGAGGAAGAAGGCTTAGAAGCAGAAGAGGTACATTTGGCATAAGCTATGGTCTTCATTTTATCTAGGGAGGAATGCAACTTATCCTCCACCAGACCCACGACTTGATCCTCAAAGACCTTCTTAGCATCATCCAGAACCTGCTCCTTGTCCTTGCCAGCCTGAGACAGCAACTCTTTCAGATTCGCTATGTCGGCACCCAGAGATGCCTCAGATTGCTTTATTTTCGTCTCGTACCTCTTTAAGGACTCCACCTCCTCATCTAGAGCCCCCACCTTCCCTTGATCAGCTGAAGTTATCAAAAGAGAAGAGTTAGCACAAAGTGTAGAAAAGTGACAACAAGAGACAAAATTACAAGGCTAAAAATCAAAAACACCTTCTAGGGATTGGACTGTAAGCCTAAGGTTTCCTCTGACTTAATGATAGTGGAATCGAGTTCACTAAACTTCAAAGCCAAGTCATTCTTTTTGGACGATTGATATATCTTCATACGGTTCTCAAAAACACCTTTCTGAATCTCATAGGCAACCTGAGTACTATCTCACTCTTCCCGAACCGAGTCTAACCATCGACTCGTCTCGACATGTTGATTGGCAGCCGCTTCATTCTTTCTTAACACAATTCCAGCATTCTTTTTCCACCGTATTAATGTTTCTCAAGCATACAAATCACGGTTCAGAGCCTCAAGACTAGTGCATCTATCCTCGAGTTGGCTAATCGTCAGAAGCTGAGCGCAGGACGATTCACGACTCTGTCCAAGCTCAGATTCTTGACGATCTATTTTTTCATCCTTGTTACTAACCCGTTGCCTTAAATTGAGAAAATTACTTTTGAAAACTTTAATCTCCCCCATGAGTCTGCAGTATCCATCCTGAGCATCCAGTTGAAGCTGTCCAATGGTGGCTACCAGTAACAAACACTACTCAGGATCCTAAAGCTATAACGTAACAGGGGCAACAAGTAGAAGGGATAAAGGAGAAAATTACCTTTTTGATCAGATATTCGCTTATGCAAGCTCTGAACCTCAGCCTCCAGTAGAAGATTCTTACTACATACACTCTCATAGGAGGCACGATACCAGAGTTGAACATTTTGGCTCTATAACAGCAGAAAAAGTCAGTAAAGAAGAAGGATATACAACAATCACAAAATCAAAAAACAAGAAAAGATAAGCCACAAGAGCAATCAAATACATATTTCTCATAATACAGACAACTTGTGGAACATTTTTTACTCACCAGAGTTAGCAGTCCAGAGAAAACATCAGAAGGCAGAGAAGGAACGGTGGTCAACGTAGCTGAATCGGAGAGAGATCTGAATTATGGAGAAGTGAGGGCACTGGTCGAGTCGCAGGTAGCTCCCGAGAAGGACAATGAGGAAGTACCTACAGGCCCGAGAGCCAAAGTACTCACTGTTGATTCCCCTAAGCCAATGCTTGCATTTTCAACCTCCTGAGTAGGAGGATTCCTAGTAGTAGCATAGGCATCATTCTCATCTCCATCCTCCTTATCCTCCTCGTCCTCACTAGAAAGGAAGTCGTAATCCATCTCCTCGGGGATCACCACCTCTACATTAAGCTTAAGAAGTGAATCACCTGATGACGGTTCGGGGATGGAACTCTCCAAACGTGAATCTTGGGGAAACAATGGAGGTTGGAATGCAACCATCTTCACGAAGCCATGCCCAGTACCCCCTAGATTCGCTGCACCACCACCACCACCAGAGCCCGAACCTGTATTAACTTCCCGACCCTCATCGACAACTTTTTTCCCTTTATCACCAACAATTCTTTCACCACCAGTACCATCACCACTTTCACCATCAGTAAACGAAACAATCTTCTCTTCGTTACCAACATTTCCATCATAACTTCCATCAACATCTTTAACACCAACACCACTATCAGAATAAAAAACAACACCTTTCCCTTTACCAGCTGCATCACCAGCAAAAACTTATTTCCCACCACCACTAGCACCTCGTGAGCCTCTCAAAAAAAGACCACCCTCAGCATCCTCCTTATCATCTTCGATCAGAACATACCTAGCCCTCTATAAAATAAAAGGAATGCGGGTCAGACTCTGTTAAGGAATCAAATAGGGTAAAGTACATGTACTTAAGAGATCAAGGAATACTATTTGTTACCTTAACAATTTCCTCCCCTCCTCGGACAACTCCACCCATTTTTCGACTCAATTTAGAGCCCGATTTAAAAGACTGCAAAATAACCAGGAAAAATCAGCAAATGAGATCAGTCAACAAAGAAAAGAGATAGAAGGCAAAAACATACCTCTGAGTAGTCACCACCCAAAGTGCATAAGAAGCGTGGCCAGCGAAGTCCTCAGGAGAAGGACGATTCCCAAAGAGTAGGTTCCCATGAATGATCATAGGATTTTTGTCCCATACATGATCGTTAGTACGCCGCAAATGCTTGTTGGATGTCTGACCCATCTCGGGATCCTCATCAAGCAGCAATTTTTCGTCTTTGTTGAGAGGAGGGATGTGACGAGCCGTCCTGAAGGATTGACTATCCAGGGACCAGAAGAGGGGGTACAATCCTTATAATTGTCCAAAAAACTATGGATAATGTACTTAGGAGCATCGACGGGATTATAAGTAGAATGAGGAGAATCGGTGCCCTTGCCCTTGCCTCGCCTCTCCCATTCAGCCATGAACCTGTACCAATTACCGTATTACTGACCCAAAGCTCGAGCCATCTCGATTCACGAAAGAAGTTTATAGGCGAATGGCCTTGAAGGACTATAAAGAGGGAGTCTGATCCCTGCCTCTAACTGACCCAAGGTGATAATAGTGACATCATCTGAGTGAGGGAATTCAAGGTATTTTGCATGATCGAGGAGACTGTGTTGACCTTCTAACAACGATATATCAGGGATGACGATTTCTTATCATGGTTTCTACAATCAAAAGAGAAACTGTTAAGATCAAAAAAGTAAAGATCATCAAAGAATATGCAATGATCAGTAAAAGCATATATAAATCTGTCACGAGCCTCATGAGAAAGATCAATGGCTGGAAATAAGGAATCATAAGCATAAAAAATTACATTAGAAAAGCATATATACTTTTTGCCGGAAGAAGAACGAGGAGGGATTTATAAAGATCTTTCTGCCATTTGATTGATTGAAAATCCTAAACCTGATCTTAATCTTGAGGATGATTTGGATAGAGACTACAGTGAGATGATAAGCAGAGAGATATCTTCGGCACTAACAATGGTAATTCAGCGGAGAAAGAAAGTTAAGACGGAATGTCAGAGAAAATTTGATGGTGGAGAAGATGAGAGGTTGAAGCTGCAGAGAATGTTGAAGAAGAAGTAAATGAGGGAATTAGGTTTATTCTCTTATTTAAGGAAAGAGGTAGAGAGTAAAAGTGAAGCGTTTCTTCTCATCGTACCCTTGGTCCAGATGGAAATAAAGGGGCAAAATATAGTGGATAAATATCCGAAGACAGGTGTAGGCATCCTAGATAGAGGGATCGCGGTATTAAAATGAGAGCAAAACATGGAAAAGGTCTTCTTGGTCTTACAGGGTAAAAGAGATATCTACCATATCAATCTGCAGAAGGGACGCGTGGAAAGTAAAAGAGAAAAAATCAACGACCAGGTTTGAAAGAAAAAGCATGCACTAAATGAGCTTGCAGAGCAAGCGTGATATGATCAGAAGCATTTAATGCATCTGACAAGAATCGACGCCCATCTTTCGGTTCGTGACTAAAGAAATAATAAGAAACCACCACCATATCGGATAGTTACCATAACAAGTTGAAGATGAAGACCAGCACATCGAGAGGACCAAAGAAGACTCGGGGCACATCGTTAAGAGATTCGGGACATAAACCCGAACAAAATACAAAAACTGGGGTGCAAATGTCCAACACTGAAGTTTGGGTGTATAATACCTTTTTGTCTATAATTATTAAGTTAAATCAAGAGAGAAGGCAAGATTTATTTTTCGAGAGAAACTGTAACAAGTGAGAGAAAGAGAGAGAGAAAGATTAGAGTGGAGAGTTCACTAAGATATTGAGTTATTCCTTTGTAAGTTCAATCTCATTCAAATAATATCAGTCATTTCACCCTGTGGACGTAGGTAATCATATCGAACCACGTACATCTTTGTGTGTTACTGTTAATATGTTCTTTGATTTACTTTCTTAATTAGGAATGAATGGTTAGATCTAGTAGTTAGATTTTGCATAATTACAGGTATGATACCTACGTCCAAGGGGTGAAATGACTGATATTGTTTGAATGAGATTGAACTTACAAAGGAATAAACTCAATCTCTTAGTGAACTCTCCACTCTAATATTTCTCTCTCTTTCTCTCACTTGTTACAATTTTCTCTCCAAAAATAAATCATGCCTTCTTTCTTGATTTAGCTTAATATTTATAGACAAAAAGGTATTATACACCCAAATTTCAGTGTTGGACATTTACACCCCAGTTGTTGTAGTTTTTTCGGGTGTATGTCCTGAATCTCTTGACGATGTGCCCCGAGTCTTCTTTGGTCATCTGGATGTGCTGGTCTTCATCTTCAACTTGTTCTGGTAACTACCCGATATGATGGTGGTTTCTTATTATTTTTTTAGTCACTACCCGAAGGATGGGCGTCGATTCTTGTCAGATGCATTAAATGCTTCTGATCATATCACGCGTGTTTTGCAAGCTCATTTAATGCCCTGTCTTTTCTTTCAAACTTGGTCGTTGATTTCTTCTTTTTCTTTCCACGCGTCCCTTTTGCAGATTGATGTGGTAGATATCTCTTTTACCGTATAAGACCAAAATGATATTTTCCATGCTTTGCTCTCATTTTAATATCGTGATCCCTCTATCTAGGATGCCTACACCTATCTTCAAATATTTATCCACTACAGTGTTAAAAAACTATAATTTCCTCGACGACGAAGACTTCCGGATGAATCTATGCATGCCATAACAACATCATTTTTTGCACCATAAATGGTATACAATACTTAGTTTTTTCCTTATCCCACCAAACACATACCCTCCGGTCTTTCCTCTAGATATCTTCCTAGATTATTCGTCCTTTGATTAAATCTCTTTAAGATTTTAATGGCAATGTTTGTTATGGAAGTTGCATCACCATAATTTGTATACGTAATGCGACGCCGAACTTTTAGATACAATAGTTGAAGAAGATCACAGAGATGCCAATTTTATCACGGAAAACAATCTTTCTTTATTTTCGTCGTCCAAGTTTTCTTCGCCGTCGTTGTCATCATCATTTCCTATGGCCACAAAAGAGAAATCAATATTAACCTCTTCTTCCTCTTCCACTAATCAATTCATTAACGATGCTAACAGGTCGTCGTCAATTTATGGGTTTTAAGGTAACTAACCTCTACGCGTGGAGTTTGAAGTTTATTATGGGAAAAGTCTTCTGCTAGCTTTCCATTTGCGTGGTATGGTATACTGTCAACCAGTCCCACGTCGCGTCATTTGGAACACAAAATGCTTGAATAATCCAAGTCTCATAATATTGCATCGGGAGTTAGGTACTTGGGTTGGTTCAAGGTCGACGTTTCATGTGAAACGAGAAGTTGTGGTGTGTTGTTTTCTTCTTTCTTCTCTTTTTCGGTGAACTATTATTTTGTGGTACAGTCTATAGACTCTCTATATTTTCAAGTTAATTGTAAATTTATAGTGCTGATTACTGTTTTTTTTATATCGAGCTAGCTTTTTTTTTCCTTTTTCTTTTTTGAAGCTTATATCGACCTGGTTATTGCGTTGTTGGTTAGATGTTTCAACATGATTCAGATGTAATTTGTGTAAAACATATATGTATATTCTAGTCACAAAATGAATATACAGTAATTGATAGCGGAAGCAAAAGAAAGAGATTGATTATAAATACCTCTAGCCATTGCTATTTGAAAGTTTTAATCCTTCTGAGTTTGCCTAATTTCTTAATTGATATGAACTTTGGTTCCAAACCCTTCTTCTCAATTTTAGATGGTGTATACAGGATGAGAATGAATTTGGTTACCTTCTGTCCAATTTTGCTATCACTTCTGTTAACTAAACCCTAGCCATCATAGAGTAGTTTACGTGATAATATAGTGGGTGGTTTTCTAAACGTGGGAGAGTCTAGTGGGGTTACCCTGATCAATTGTAACTTCCCAGCAAATGGATCATATCCTTTTTCCCTTTAAGTTAGCCATATGGGAAAAAGCCTTACATTCTCCCACTCGATCCATTTCACGAGAGACTCCATATACGGATCATGGCGACTAATCCTCTTTAAGAGTAAGAATTAATCTTCCATGTATCACAACATACTTAGTCTTTCACCACTCATAATTAACTTAATGAGTAAACCATATGTTTACTCTAGGTCAATCTATAATGATATTTCTCAACAAGATAACTAAAGTAAGTACGTACATAATTCCAAATGAGAAATAATCCAACTAAATGAAAGCTTCAGAAAAAAACATAAAGAATGTACTACATAATGGGACCAAGTCCCATCATTACTACATGATCCTTGAATCCTTTAACATGCATACCTTTAGTCAAGGGATCAGCTATTATAAATTCAGTGTTAATGTGTTCAATGATCACTCTTTTCTTGTACATGTTCTTTTACGGCTAGATACTTTATGTCGATGTGTTTACTTCGACTTCCACTCTTATTATTCTTAGCCATAAAACAACAAATGAATTGTCACAATACATTCTTAATGGTCGGCTAATAGAGCCAACAACTTTTAGCCCAGATATGAAGCCTTTCAGCCATACACCATGTGAGGTAGTCTCAAAACAAGAAACGAACTTAGCCTACTACTTCAAGACTATTTGTTCGTTTTTATATAAGCATGTAATCCTTAGTACCCTTAAGGTATCTCAATACTTTCTTCGCAGCCTTCCAGTGATCGATTCCTGGGTTACTCTGATGTCTTCCTAATACTCCAACGGCATATGAAATGTCGGGTCTAGTATAGACCTGAGCATACATAATGCTACCAACAGCTGAAGCATATGGAACATTTTTCATTTGTTCCCTTTCAATGTCATTCCTGGGGCATTGGTCCAAACTGAACCGATCACCTTTTACAATTGGGTGCTACACTTAAGGTATATACATTGATCCAACACAAGGAAACAAATCTTGCTCCCACTGAACTTAAGGTATATACATTTATCCATAAGTCTGAATCTTGTAGAATTTATGTCTTGTGAAAATAACATAAGATCATTATCGACTCAAATATTACAATCTGAATCTCGCAGATACACTAAATAGTCACTAGTCTTGAAACTGAAATCAAGTTTCTAGTGAAACCTGGTACATAAAATGTATTTTCTAAATGCAAACTAAAACCACTACTTAAAATGAAACTGCATGTCCCAACAGCTTCCGCATGTGAACTCATCTGACTGCCTGATAGATGTAATGTTCACTTCCCATTGGTTTCATTAGGTTTGTCATACCCTACAAGGTATTCGAAACATGGATTGTAGTACCAGAGTCAATCCACCATGTATTATGATTAATATTACCATATTAGATTCATAAACAAACGCTAGAAAATTACCTTTCTTCTCAAGCCAAGTCTTAAACTTAATGCAGTCTTTCTTCATGTGTCCCTTTTTTTTTGCAAAAGAAACACGGAGACTCCTTCTTTATGCCTTGGTTAGATGAAAGCTTTCTCTTTTCCTTAATGTGATCCCTTTTCTTCTTTGAAGAAAAAGCAATAGTAAAGTTCACCTTTTCGCCCTCTTTTATTCCCCAATCTCCCCTCCTTTTGAACACACATGGTCATAAGTTCATTAATTGACCATTTATCCTTATGTGTGTTATAAGATATCTTAAAGGGGCCATATTGTGGAGGAAGAGTGCACAAAATGAAATGAACTAGGAAAGAATCAGACATGGTAACTTCCAAATCCTTAAGTTGGGACGCAATATCCCTCATGCTCATGATATAATCACACACACTCTTAAACCCATTGTGTCTCATGGATGAAAACTTCATAATTACGGTGCTAGCAAGAGCTTTGTCAGAACTTACAAACTGCTCATCAATGGCTTTAAGGAGATCTTTAACCTTAGTATGCTTATCGACAGAACCACGAATAATAGCACAAATTTTGGTCTTTATGAACATAACTGAGAGACGATTAGATCGATCCCATTTTTCATAAAGATCAACTGCATCTAGAGTACTAGTCTCAGTTATGCTAGGTGGTTCGTCTTTCCGAATAGCATAGTCGATATCCATCCACCCCAATTGTAAAAGCACTCTTTCTTTCCACACCTTATAATTATCACCCTTTAATTCAGGAATGTCACAATTGACATCAGAAATGTTTCCAGTTAAAATTGCTGCAAAGAAAAATATATACATGCTTATAAACAAAAAAATTGAGACTTAAACTTAATCATGATTTACCAATGCAAGTCATGCTTAAAATTATGAATCTAGTGACATAAAACTTACCTGTGGGCTAAAGTTCTACTCAAATTAGATTCATAACTACATGATGAAACTATTAAACCATATTCATTCCTTAATTCTTGTGGGTAGATTAAGGAACATAATTCAATATTTCACACCAATTAATCATACAAATATAATAAAATTTCATGTGGGCATATTTTATCTTATTACATACGATTAATTACAAATTTATGTCTAGTTTCCACATGTGATTTCTTAAGAAAATTTTAAATAAATAGAGATGTTGTGGATACTTTCTAATTACTAAAATTATTAAATCACTTGACATATTTCTTTAATCTTTGTTCATGTACAATCCGAATGGTCACAATATATATATATATAACTAATCATTTACAACCATTGCACATGTCAACAAATAATAATACAACAATATATTATAACAAAATCAATATGATTAAACATACATCACAAAAGTTGTAATGGTCATAAATATGATGCCACAACATAGGAGCAAGTACATAGAACTGAAGGCATGGATTAAAAGTAGATTCTGTCAACTGACCAAAATGAACTGTATGGCCAAACTCAAATTTGTCGCTAACAACATTTAACTTGGTAAAATCCTATCCTGTAGATACCAAATGTTTTTTTTTTTTTTACCAGAGACTCAAACCACAAAGAAACAAATCTATGGCAACTAAAATCAGACCAGAAGAAAGGTATGACCAAGGATAATTGATACAGAAAAATGTTTTCTTGCCGGTGCACAACCCATGACCTCTCATAAACGGCAGTTTATTTCATCATTTTCCGCAAGCGATCAGGGTAAAACAACAGTATGAAAAGGAAAGAAACGCCAATAGGCAATGCTGTTTCGTTAACAAAATACCACCCCTTTATATCCCTAATAGGAACTGAACGAGAATGAATTCTCGGAAATGAAAAGTTGCAAGAAATAACAAGGTCTACTGTACAATGATGACCACATGCATTTTCACAATCATACCACATGAGACTGGGTAAATATATACTAAAAATGAAGGTAAGAAGGCAATTTACTTAATAACTCCAGAGGAGTTTTTTTCATTTCTTGCTTGTTGAATATGCTGGATTTTAGCTCTGCTGATATGTGAGAAAACTAAAGTCATTTATGTAATTCTAAGGAATCTGTAGACAAGGAACAGACTCAATGGACAAGAATCTAAGCATGGCAATGCTCAGTGGTGACAATGTTTATCAAGCACGACCTTGATATATTACGACTAAATATCTAGTGTACTTGCTTACTTTGAATCTGTAATAACCTTTTACGAATCTTTGGGGTTGAATGAAAATATGTCAACATGTTATACCTTGCTACTGTGTTTGCCTTATTTTCTCTGAAGAAGCTATTGCATCCTTAAATGATTAGTGGTGCTATAAGCATAGTGACAACTAGTATAATGGAAATAAGCTTGTCTTTTAGACGAAATCATGGATCCAGTTTCGATGCTTAGTTTGGAAGTTAATAACAGTTCACCTTGTGCCTAGTTTACTTGGCCAAACACAGAAATTAAAAACGCTGGACCTAACTATGCCAACAGTAGATAAGGAAAAGGTAAAGGCAAAGTAGTATCAAACATTAAGCACATTACGAAGAGCACAACTTCATTTTGTTGTACTCAAATTCTTGGAGCTGTAAAAGGTTTATAGGTACGAGAGAAGTAACACCATGGATTAAGTCGACATTATTGATCGAAGAAGCACAAAAGTATATACACTTAAAGAAAACTTTAATTACTACCATCAATAACAATCTCAATCGACAAAACTCCATTAAAAAATGAAAAAAAATCATTGAGACTGGTATACAAACAGTTTAGAAAGAACCATAGAGAGACAAAATAATGCCATTTTCAAGCAAGGCAGAGGTGATTAAGGCTCTGATACCAAATGTAAAACCTATATGTATATTCTAGTCATAAAATGAATATACAGTAATTAATAGCGGAAGCAAAAGAAAGAGATTGATTATAAATACCTCCAGCCATTGCTATTTGAAAGTTTTAATCCTTCTGAGTTTGCCCTAATTTCTTAATTGATATGAACTTTGGTTCCGAACCCTTCTTCTCAAGTTTAGATGGTGTATACAGGATGAGAATGAATTTGGTGACCTTCTGTCCAATTTTGCTATCACTTCTGTTAACTAAACCCTAGCCATCATAGAGTAGTTTACGTGATAATATAGTGGGTGGTTTTCTAAACGTGTGAAAGTCTAGTGGGGTTACCCTGATCAGTTTAACTTCCCAGCAAATGGATCATATCCTTTTTCCCTTTAAGTTAGCCCATATTGGAAAAAGCGTTACAATTTGTACCGGATCGATGGAAAAATAGTAAAATAATTGTCTAATTAGTTAAAAATTATTTTACTTTTTTTTGAAGCATATTGTATTGTTTATAGTATGCATATCCATATAAACATGGATTTAGTTTGTCGGACTCTATTTTTTTGAATTTAGTTCGGTACTAGTATCATGTTTGTTTGGATCTGATTATGATTCCAGCCAAGTCAGATGTTGGATTGTTTATTTATTTATTTTTCTGATGCCTGATTCGAGGTCTGACTCGGCTCATACATATGACTCGATGCTTTTTAATTCTGGTACCATTTTGTACGTGACTCGTTGGGTACATATCCGCCTGAAATATTTTTTTTCTATGACTCTACTATTTTAATTCAGGTACCATTTTGTACGTGACTCGCTGGATACATATCCGCCTGAAATATTTTTTTCTATGACTCTACTATTTTATTATTTTTAAGTCAGATGTAATGAGTCAGATTAAGATAAATCAGATCCATACGAGTCAGTTGAGGCAGAAAAAAACCAAACTACCAGCAGAAATGATACGAGAGTTTTCTACGTGGAAAGTGAATACATCAAGTTTTAAGAACATGAGTACCAAATACCGTAAAAAGCACAAATTAAAGCCAAATATTTCAACGAATGGAGAGTAGGAATACCAAGAAACGACCAATTACAAGTATTGAAATGGATCCAATTAAATCTAGAGAAGAATGGTCTTTTGATCGTAATATGATCATTTTGTTTGCTGAAATACTTCTTGAGAAAGATTATATTCTCCATTAAAGGAATTGCTTGCCCAAAATCTTGAATCGGAAGCTGAAATTATGGTTGGTGGAAACTTTCGATGATGTACTTCCAAACCAAATAACCAAGTAAAAGAAGACTATACAAGCCAGAAAAAAATGACATATATATGATGCAAATAGGGGTGCCATGAAAGCAAAGAAACCATACCATAACGATAGGAAGAAACTTAAAGAAAAAAAACTATGAAATTAAACCCTAATTTGGGGAAGCTTTAGGCACCCACTAATTAGATACGGGCAGACATGAAGGCTAAAGAAAGTGACAGTCCTGAACCAACAATGAGGTGTCAAAATCATCAATAAAATTTTAAATGCTGGGTTGTCCCTTAGCATATAGCCGGCTGCAAGTAACATTTGCCCACGAAATGACGATTTTTCCTTTTGATAATTCTTTTTCTTTTGCTGCAAATGACTCTAAACAACCTATATAACAGAAAACAAACGTAATATACACAAAATACAAGAGAAACAACAAAGAAAGCATAACCGATTGATACTAATTAAGGTGTTTTAGACACCTATATATCAATAATTGTTAAAGATGGAGGATGGAAACACTGAAAGAATTGTTGTTCTACACTAACATAGAATTAGTTGTTGTTCTTCTGACTTCAAGGATCTTGATCAGATTATTTTGGACGAATATTTGACCCTCCAGAATATAATTCGCGAGTACAATTGGGTAATTGGATATTGTCTTCAGGATAGAATGAAGCCCTATTAACAATGTAATCGAACTCAAGACTTCTACAATATTAATTCACCAAGAACACACTAATAAAAATTTCAGATGATGCTTTAGAGAAGAGAGAAAACAGAAAATTTTCTCTTCATCATTCATGAATGAGAATCAATCATCATTACTTATAGGTGACTCATACCTATGGAGATGCCTCTTCATTTCCAACGGACATCCATAGTGTCTAATGGGAGTGGTTGTGTCTTATATGAACCATCATACCCATTAGAGATGCCTCTTCATCTCCAACATACATCAATTGTGTCTATTCTGCATGGGACGCTTCCCCTTTATAGCGGTAAACCAAAAATAAAAACCGTTTTATTTTCTATGTTATTGAAAATATCCAATACATTATTTTCTAGCATTTTAATGATATAACTGGAAAATAATTTTGAGTGAGGCTAAAAAAACTTTATCTAAATATCTTGATTTCTGTTTGATAACACATACGTATCCGATGATATTTTAATTCGGGTTTATATTTTTGTAATTTTGGGCATTCATTTTTGTTCTGTCTGATACAAAACTAGAATTTAGTGGCTTAAACTCTAGATAATGGGCATGACCAAACATAAATATATGGTAAAATAAAGGGTTTATTACAAAATTATAATATTTTCTCTACATCCTGGTTAGCAAGCATCTTAATTCGGCTATTGTGAATCATAGAGAGCCATGTATTCCCCTATGAAATAGAAATCAATATGCCGTTGTTCTTTCGTCTAAAGATAATCCTTGTCTGCCACGGTACAGAGGAAACTTAGTTTTCTTAGCTATGCCAATGAATCCAATAATTTGGGCAAAAAGTAAAAAAGCTTACAACATGCTTCAAGTTCAACGTAAGAGAGGCTACTAACAAGAGAATGGAAAAAATCAAATCTGTGAACAGATACGATAAGGTTAGGTGTCCAAAAGAGACAACTGATTTAGCTTTCTTTTGTTTACTTAAATGTAGTTACGTCGAATGTGCTATGCATAGGCCTGTCAACTGTACTTATTGGTACGGATAATAGCTATCTCGTATCCATTACCGTTATTTTTACCGGATATCCGGTATCCTACAATATCCGACGGATATTGATATTTTTATTCTGTATCCTTTCTGTTAAGCGTAACGGATATTCGACAATATCTTATAGTTATCCGTTCCGGTAGTAAAATCAAAAATAGCTAAAAAAACTAAATTGGGTAACTATTGAATAAAGGCTTCAAGTACTGCATATCTTTTTCTTACAAAAAAAATGGAAAGAAAAGTGAAAAAACAGACTAGTTGTTCATTGTTCATATAAAAAAAACAAGGAAATATAAAAAATTGATCTTATCATACATCTATGACTTCCTTCATTTATTTTCTTCTACTTCTATTACGTGTTCTATCTTCTATCCCCTTCTAATATATACCCGCGTACGAATATACGGTGAAATAAGTTAGTTTGTAGTAACAAAAGACATATAACAAGGTGTAGTCTACACTCTTAACAAGGGATGCTGTAAAATTTGTAGAGGTCTTGTAGTATGACTATGCGTTCATGTCAGACAGATATTAAGATATGTTTTTTAATAGAGTGCTTAGCCTAGAATAATAAAGATAGAGAACAACAATTATTGTTCTTCAATATGGAAAGGCAAGACAAGGCAAGACAAAACAATGAAAAAACGCCAACTCCTTAGTCTGTTTCAGAAAAACTGATTCGAACAAGCTTTGTTTTTCCATTGACATGATAACTGAAGACTAGAGGATAAAAAGAAGTCGTAAATCACATGGCAACATGCTAAAGAAGATGCACTTGATTCAACACAACTATGATTTCTGACTTCTTAAGTTTTATCAGTTCTTATATAGTAGTATAATAATAGTGTTTTGTCTGTTTATTATAACTGTGGTTACTACTTTTCTGTTTAAACTTAGATAGTCAATTAAACTGCATTACTTTCTTTTGTCTTCTTAAGATAAAAAAATCTCAATTGAACAGTAGAAAATACAATAGATTGAAGATCTTAAGCTTAATGCTGACCACATCTTACCTTTCATCAAGTAACGCTAGTCCCCCCAGCAAGAACTCTATGAGTCTGGATACTGACTGAGTTTACTTCAGCTAAGCTTGTTCATTGTCATAACCACATCGTCTGAATTAATAAAAAATAGTTATTAATTTGCGAGACAAGGATGTCTATAAATGATTCACCAATATAAGAAAGTTACAGATTAACCTTTAAGATCAAGCAACCAATCATTTAAGCAAAGTAATGCTTGAACAACATCTGGAGCTAGTGAAATCCTATGTGTTGTGAGTACCCTACCGCCATCACTAAAGGTTGATTCTGATGCTAAGTTGACACTGGAACAGGCAAGACATCTCGAGCAATTTTTACAAGCGTTGGATACTTGGGGGCATGATTCTTCCACCAAATTAATAAATCAAACTACGTTTCATTGGTGCCTTCTTCAAGTAATGGTTCTTCTAAGTATTTATGCAACTTTGACTTATGAACCTCAACAACACTATCTTGCATCATAAACTCCTTTAATTCAAATTGAATTTTAGATTTTGAAGGAGCTTGAGTATTCTCTAGGTTAGATGAACGTGTTCCACTAGTAGAGTTGCAAAAATTTCAACATCCTCCTTCCCATCTGGTAGAGTCTTCTTGTTAATTACCCTTTTAAATTCATTCCAAATTGTTGATCTTAATGGACGTAGTTTTTTCACCGTCCCATCTGTCTGTACAGTACTCTCTGTAGTATTCTCTGCTTCTGGTTCCGGTTGGGGATGTTTGCTCAATGATGATGAACTTGTTTCGTCGTTCTGAGAAGGTACTTGCGAGGCCATCGAACATGGAGTGCAGGAGTTGGATGTGCCAATATTATTGGATGTTATATTTGACATTGGCATTTACTTATAGTAAAACCAACAAACAATCAGTGATTATTGAACATATGATCATTGATCTAAACAAAAATAAGTTCTCAAAGAATATGATATGTACACGAATAAACCCATCAAGATTCAAATCAAACCCCATCTCATAACTAAAAACAAAAATCTCAAGCAATTGACTATAAGAGAGGTAATTGATTATCAAGTAACACATATGGATATGTGGGGTAGACCCTATCGAACGTGTTATACGATATTCCATGAGTATCTTATGAAACTCCCTTCAATCATTCGTCCCTACGTATTATCTACCGACGACGTGGATAAGGATGGAAATTGTGGATTTCATGTTGTGTCCGAACAAATAGGCCATTTAAGTTTGGCGGATGAGGAGAACCTAACTCAATGCCAATATTTTAGAAAGATGATGGCCTAACGACTACAAGAAGATAAAGAATTTTACATCTCGATGATGAGGGAAGGTACAATGGAAGATAAAGAAGTTGAGTTCGACGATTTGCTCGTGTTCAAGGGACAGAGGGGGATGAACCAATTACCAATAAGCATTGGATAACCATGCCTCGATCTGGCCATCTCTTGGCGGATACGTGGAGTTGCGTTGTTCATTATTTTGATCAGGGAGCATCTCTTACCCTCACATCAAAGAGGACAAATTGTGATGAATCGTTTAAAGATCGAAGAACTGTTATAGTCAATATTAACAACATATATTTTATCGGTCTTAGGCTACGCGAAGATTTTCCATTACCTTTATTGTGTAGGTTCACTTGTTTTGCAGGTTTCACTAACAACACCTCTAAGGAATGGCTGAAAAATACGAGCCTAAACATGAAACTTTGGGATAAATTGGTGGAGATAGAAAAAAACAAGGGTACAATTGTGTTGAATTAAGTATTTGGATTTTGTTAACAAATGAACTATCAGATGTCCATGGTTTGTATCTTTCATATATTGAATAAACACTCTCTTGATGGATGGGATGGATTTTCTTTTTGGTTACTTTGAATTCTAGTTAGAAGTTTTTTTAAGAAAAGCAATAGTATAAAAGATTAAAAATGAGTTACCCAGAATCGGTGGATACAACACATACGTATCGACCGATTCTGATTCACATTTATCATAGAGTCAGTCAAAGTCGTTGGATACATAAGTGTTCTATCCAACGATTCTGAATCTATTGCAAAAACCTGCAATTATCGCAAGAGAGGCAGCTGGAATTGGTGGACATGTATATGCATTGTCCACCGATTCTGGATCACAATTGCAAAAATTTGATATTCTTTACCACCAATCATTTAACGTAACAACGAATAACGAACTTCAAACCATTCATATAACATATTAAACCATAACCATAAGTTCATCCATCCATCCACAAACAAAATAAAAATAAGTATTCGAGTAAAACAACACAAAATAGATAACGCAACAAGTCTAGTTTAGTATAGCCAACAAGTCTTAAGAACATGTATTAGGTATCAGGCACAGGAGGAGCGACATCATCATCTCCACCATCAGCAGCAGCAGCGGCGACAGCAGCATCTTCAAGTATTGTGTCTTGGGCTCTCTAATTAGCAATATCATCTCTTAAGACATACATTATTTCATTCACCTCCTCAAGCTTCTTCATTGCCAACAAACACATGAGTTCTAGGACTTCTTCCAGTTTGGTCTTGCTAGGGAAGCAGAGGTCGCGGACAACCTTTTTCTCTGCCTTCCTATCAATATCGCATTGTCTTATTGGACCATAACCTCTTTTACGACCATACATAATGGCTATACAAATAAACAAATCGAACAACACAAAATTCAATCAACAATTACCTAAAAATATAATATCACACAAGTATTAGTGGTTCAAGCAATCAATAATCTCTAGTTCAACCACTAACAAAAATTTTGTATATAATGAAAAGAATAGAATCGTTGGATAATAATGGTCTTATCCAGCGATCTAACTGCAAAAGCTATTAGAAAACACCAAGCTAGAATCGTTAGATACGACCATCTTTATCCAACGATTCTAACTGCTAAATCTAATAGAAAACTCCAAGCCAGAATCTTTGGTTAGGTAGCATTTTAGATACCGATTCTTCTTACTTCTAAAACCCAAAAAATTTCATTCAAAATCGTTAGATATAACCAACAATTCTCATAGGGTAGTAGTAAAAACATGAAAGCAAGGTAATCGGTGGATAATCAGGTGTTTATCCAACGATTCTAACATAGGAAAAGTAAAAAAAATAAAAGACTAGAATCAGAGGTTAAAAAGTTGTCTTATCCAACGACTCCAATATAGAAAAAGTAAAAAAAAATGAAAATGCAAAATCGTTGGATATGATATGCCGTATCCAGCGATTCTTGTAATGGTAACTATGCACAAGGGCTCATGAAGAACATGCAGCAGAATTGTTGGATACGATGGATCCACATCCAACGATTCTGGAAAAAATCAGAAAATTTGATTCACGAAAACAAAAATTTCTACGCATGGATCTATCAAAAATGTTATTATAAGAAAGGGTTTATAGAGATTTACCCTGTATTTAACTCAGGATGATGGGATTTTATTTTTGGAAAAGTTAGGGTTAAGATTTTATATTTTAGAAAATGAGATAAAAATAGAAATTTTGTTTTGTTTTGTTATGTTTTTTATTTATATTTTATTTGATTTGGAATGTATTAAGAAATGGAAAGATTCTTGTATTTATATTTTGATTTAAATATTAGGGTAATTAATGAATATAGGATAATTTAATATTTTTTATAATAATTAATTAGACACACATTATCTTCTCATCAAGATGATAATTAAACAGGGACAAAGTAATTCACGTAAACCTTAATATAGAATGATAATTTATATCACAAACTCCAATATAACCAGGATAATTTATATCACTTTCTGAATCCGTAACTTTCACTTTTTTTTATATATATAAAACTTTCACCTTTTTGTGATAATGTATAAAAGCTGATAAGTTCATTAGATATTATGTGTAGCCTCCGGTAGGTAACGTAGGTTTATCATATATTCACATGGCATTGTCTTATTAGCTCTCTTTGCCTACCCATTCATGATAAGTGTGATAACGTTTCAACTTTTGATACCCTAGAGTCTAAAACATAGACAACGTTTCAACCACATTCAATTTTACGCCACACTCTTGGCAAATGCAACCCAGGTGGTTGCTTTACACAACGTAACTTAGCTTCTTTCTTCTCACCAAGAAATCTTCCTCCCTGGCATTCTCTCCTCCAACTGGTATCTTGAACCAATGTTTCATCTTCTTAATCCTTAATTATCAAAAAGATGGCTGCAAATTCACGTATTTCAAGACTTATTTTGGAGGTTGTTCCTCCTAACTTTGTGCCAATTATTAGGTATAGAGCATCAAAGCCACTGAACACTATAGTGGAAGAAGAGAAAGATATTCATGCCTCGATGAATAAAATTGATAATGGGAATCGTCCCTCTTTGTCCTTCAAGGTTTTATCTACTTCGTCTTCTAATTCTTCGTATGCTTGAAAATGGTCGAAATAATATCAGTTCCAAAATTTAATTATTCCATGGTTTATTAATACGTGGTTGATCAGAAGGGACTGATGATTAGATCCGGTGGAAAGTAGAAACGATGTCGGAGAACTATGTCACTTCCTTAATTCAGAGAAGAATATTGATATATGGTTAGCTAGAGTAGTATCGGGTGTTGTGGCAGAGTACGAGATGTGCTTCTCTTTTCTCTCTTCTACTTGCTTGAGCTTTGGATTATTGTTTTTGAAATGCAGTAATTCAGTTCTTTTTTTTTTTCTTTTACGAGAATAAGCAATTTAGTATAGTACTACTTCCGTTTCTGGAAAAGTGTCACTATTATTTTTTTATTTTAACCTAAAAATAGGTCAAATTAAAAAAGTGATAATAACTCATTTCCAAAAACGAAGAGAGTATATTTTTTTATGAAGAAATATTTATTGGATAAGGTGAATTTTACCTAAATATATTTGCTATCCTCTCTTGCTAAATCCAACGGGCCATATTAAACTCATTATCTGAATTCTGCACTTAGAATGTATACAACTCTAATATTCAACTATTTTTATGCTGCCTCTATAATAAGTTTTGGTGCCTAGATAGAGAGTCTGCCTTAGCCAAACCCTTAGAGTGCCTGAATTCCAATACTCAAAGGCCTTTAACACTTTTAGGTTATCCTTAGCAGTATTAATGTGCATGACTAGTAGACACCAAATGTTTTAAGCATGTTGGACACATGTTTTCCATAAGACCCATCAGGGGTAGTAGAGTAAATTTTATTTTGACATTAAAAATAAAAACAGAGATTAGAAAATGGGGAGGGGATTATTCTTTTCCTTCACTTACCACTCTTGTTGTTCTTAATACAATTCTTACTTATTCTCAAATTTAAGAACCCTAGATTTTTAAACTGAATGGAACTAAGTCAAGGAAATCGTGAAGGTGTTGTTGTTGTTGTTGTTGTTGTTGTTGTTGTTGTAGAGATCTTGTGATGGGAAATACAATTGAGGTAAACATTTTAATAAGAAATTGGTATTTTACAAAATTTGGGGTTTTTGCAATAATTCAGTTTCTTTAACAAGTTGATGAGATGGGTTGTTAGAAATAAGGGTGAACTTATGTCATATCATTTCAATTTGTGAACCCTTGACATGCTAAGTTGATTTTGGGCGATATTCGAATTATAGTTTTGTTGCGAAATTTAAAATAAACTCTTGACTTCATTATTTTAGATGGTAATTTTCATATGAGACATATATGGCTCTATAGTCAGATTTAAAATGCATTTATCAATTGATGATTGTCTAAATTCGGAACCGGATGTCTTTAACAGTTGACATTAATATGTGGCATTTTAGTATCTATAGGTAGCTACAATCTATTTTTAGGTGCCAAAAACATGAATCATGCAACATTAACACGTCTATTGCATGTGTCAATAGTTTGGTTAAGGGTACTTTGGGGCTTTTCTATTATAAATGATAAAAACAAAGAAAACGAGTTTTATTTTAAGGGAGGTTCTGGTTCTTTCTCTTTTATGCAAAAAGCTGGTTCCATTATAAATGATAAAAACAAAGAAAACGAGTTTTATTTTAAGGGAGGTTCTGGTTCTTTCTCTTTTATGCAAAAAGCTGGTGCAACTCTCACCTTGTTGCTGCCATGCTTGTTTGTGGTTGTGAAGAGAAATTAAGAGGGGTTTTGGAAGTTAACATACACAAAAAATGAAGCATGGGTTAGAGTTTGATATGAGTCTGGATTTGGATTTGGATTGAAAACATCAGCAAGAATTGGGTTAGGTTCTTGCCGAGAAATTAACTGAAGATTGAATTTCTTGTTGTTGGTGTTGGTAGTAAAGAAAGAGGAGTCAAGTATAGATGGAGTCTTTGTAGTATTGGTGGGTTTGCTTTAGATTTTATTTCTAAGCAAGTTTCTAACTGTTTGGGGGTTGTGTTTGAACACTAAGAATGGGAGATTAATGAAGGATTGAGATCGAAAATCTGTCAAGGATGATGTTGTTTGGATTCTCTCGTTTTGAAGTGGACTAAGAAAATGGAGGTAGGAGAAATTCTTCATTTAATTTAAATTATTATGTCTTCAAGTGCTGATTTCATCATGCAAGTAGTTTTGAATTCATATCAAATTGTTGATTTACTGTGATTAGAAATATTTTTGTTGGTATATGTTGTGTTTGTTATATTGTCTGAAATAAAATTAATATATATATATATATATGTACTTGCAACAAAGTTTGTGTTTCTGGTATGTGAGATTTTCCATGGAGTGAGAAATTACTAATTGCTAACAAACAAATTGATAAGTGGAAATGGGAATGGTGGTTCTCTACCACTTTCACTTCTTTGCTAATGGAAGTTCATATATAGCTATCTATGCTAATCCTTGAATTGTACTTTGGATTTTACTTTATTATTAATTCTAGACCATGAGTTCATAGGTCTTGTAACTGTTAAGCCATGTTCCGATACAATAATCTTATTCCTTGTAGCACATTCACCAGTGATGGTTCAATATATGCGGTGAACGACTCTAGAGCAGTACCTTTTGAAATTTCCATTTCTCATTCGTCTCAACTTTTATATGTCCTTTCTTTTGGGTAATTTATGGATATTAATTTAAAAATGTTTGTTATGTTGATATGATACAAGTGTTAGATTATGGTCATTGGTGACTTTTCTGAAGTAACTGTGAACTTGTTCTTCTATTCTCTTCAAGTTCTAAGTGTTGTTTGTATTCCATAGAATTACTGTGTATGTGCGGTTATAGCTTTTAGTCCATAAACTTTATAATATTAAATCTCCATAGAATTACTGTGTATGTGCGGTTATAACTTTTAGTCCATAAACTTTATAATATTAAATCTCCAAGAGTGATTAGATAGGAATTTGTATAGTAAGTTTTACTCCATTTATGTTTTTGTATCGTTTTAAACTTTCTTAAAAATAAGAAGATTGTCCACCTTGAATCATTTAAGTTATCTATTGCGTGGTATCCTACTGGATTTGTATCCATTGTGACTACGTCTCAACGCATCAAAAATAATCTAGCTACAGCCTTTGTCCATGACCATGAGTGCTTGAGAATCGAGATTATTATGCGAAAACAATTTTGAATTTTACATATTATTCATCTAGAATGGTAAGTTACTGTTTCGTATTTTCTTTGTTTCCGTTAGTCGGTAACTTAAATTCTACCCGATCCCTTGTAGGTTGTGTAGTAAAATATAAAATGTGTGGGTATGCTGCAGGTTCAAGTGTAGTACTGTTGTTCATTAAATATTTAAGTGTGACTATCGTTTAAGTTTAGGACTTGTAATGTTGTTAATTTAGATCAAAGTGCAGAGTCTAGTCTAGAAAGAGTTTAGTTTATATATATATCTCTGTCGGATAGGTTGGTTCACATAAAAAAATGGTTGGGAGTATGCATTATTTTTCATTTGGGTCGTACGTGGGCTAAGGTACAATCAAACTCTACTGACACAAGTGCGATTACGATGAGTATATGTTAAGGAAACGCCAAAGATCAATAATAGAAGATCTTGGAATTTGGATCCTCACTATGGTTTGTTATGTTGTACAGTTTAGGTAGACTGTTTTTATGTTCAGAATTGCATAAAAGAAAATAATAAATGATGACTTTATGTATAATTTAAATTTGCTTAGTTACCATGTTTGTTTTTAGTTCACAGGAACCTTGATCCAAAGGATTTGTTAATTATCCAGATGTTATAGTGGAGGTACTCGTCATACACTGTTCCTGGTGCATTTCATGTTATATTCGCATGTGCAATTTATTTCTTCGATGACAACTGAATTGACATAGAATACTAGTAGATGTTATATATAATGGAAATGTCATTTTCACCTTGCTTGTTTCATTTTTTGTAATGTGATTCTACTATATGTTGTCTGGTGCAATAACATTGTTCGGTAGGTCTTTATTGGCCATGGTTTAATATTGTGAAATTCTTGATTTTAGTGATGACGAACTACGGTCGTGCTTGATCCCTTCGAGCAACGGATAGCGTAGGTAGACAGCCACTATGCGGTTCACCATAACTACTTATGAATTGCTTGGCAGTAACCAACTCTTTGAAAGCCCGGTTTTTCGAGTGGCGTAGTGGAAAGTTAGAGTTGGCCTAATGGACCGAAACCCTATCCAAAAAAAAAAAAACTCTGGTCTGTCGCAATAAGTGTCGGCATGGTCATGAGGTTAGGAACATGACGACTCTTTATAGATCGTCAAGGTCCTAACATCCAACAATGATGACATTAACCTGCAACTTTACCATTCTATGAAAAATCGTCATGGTCCAACGTACGACCGTAACGACCCTAAATTAATCATTAAGAGTCGTCACTATACTATGTCTAAACCATGACGACTCTTGGACCTAAAAATTCTTGTATGAAATATGTGTTAGGGTCGTATCGGTTCATATCAAATAGCATGACGTCTCTAACTAAGTTTAATACTGTTTGTACCTAAAATTTGCTCCCATGCAAAACAATGTACTGTTAAAGTACTCTATGTAGGTTCGAGGATCAAAATCGTACAAAACAAATCCAAACAAGTAGGATGTCTGTATTTGTTCTTCTTCGGTTACAAAGAGAGGAGATGAGTTGATCTCAGGGGAGGGAAACAAAGAAAGTTGAAGGAATTGTGTGTAGAATTATGGTAGAAAAATAGCAGAGTTCGAGAACGATTTTCTCTCTTTTCTCTATATGTCGCCTGTTTTCTCTTGTTGTTCTCTTTGTTGATGAAATTGGATAAGCAGCCTATTAACAATGTTTGGGACTAGACACTTTCCTTGTAAAGTAGTGGTAATTGTGGGGATATGGAGAAGTGGAGGTTGTGGTAACCGTCCACTTTTTTCATGGGAAGTTTCTGGAAACTTCTGGAACATTACTCCAGTATCTTTTCAACCACTCCAACTTACCACTGACTTCGTAACTTTCTTGTCATGGGGTAGTGATACACCCATGTTGTTGTAAACCGCCAGACCAAATTCCCATGTTTTACCCCCAATTGTAATATGATTTGATGTCTCGTAAGAGTTAGTGGGGTCATGGCTCCAAATCCATGAGCCTTGTACTAAAAATAATATTTCTAATAGACTTTATATCAATTTTGTCGTAAAAATGGTTCAAGTAATTGTGCTAGCTTGAGCGAATGATGGTGCTAGCATGAGCAAATAATAGTGCTAGTCATAGCGGAGCGTGGAACCTAGCAGTGGAGCTTGGTGCCGCATGGAGTATTGGTGCTGCTTGAGCACACGGAGATTGGATGGACTTAACACTGGCTACACGAAGCGCTGGTTGCACGGAGCGTTACACAAAGCGTTGGCTGTATAGAGCTTTGCGTGTACGGAGCGTTGGCTGCATGAACCGCTGAGCATGGCGCTGCATGGAGCTTGGCGCTGCATGTAGCTTGGGTGTAGTGTTAGGCCTATCAATGGATACCCGAATATCCGTTATCCGTTCGATTCGTACAGGAAATTTATAATATTATCCACCATTTTGGATATCGGTATCAGTATCGGATAAATGTATCAGATACTTACTTATTAATAGAACGAATACGGTTTTGAGAGTGTCTGACAGATAATTAACCGTGTCCGATAGTGAGGGTATATATATAATTTACATAGTATAGTATATATTATAGTTTAGGGTTACAGAACTTACAAACAACCCTCATCTTCCACCGAAAGAGTACTTCTCTACCAAATCTAAGATTATGTACTTCTCTTCGGGAATAAGTCATATGGAAGTGTGATAGATTGAAGGAGTCTATACCCTATGATCTCAAGACATCACTGTCCTTTCTTCATTCACTCAAAGTCGATTTTATTCAAAGAGAAGATCAGCAGTTACCAATCCAGATGATGATAATATAATCAGCTTAATCAATTTGATGAGGAAGTATATGAAGATTTGTTCTCTCTCACTCTCCAAGTTGAGACTTTTATTTGAATTTCTTAATCATTCTTCGTTCAGGTAAATTCTAATATTTTTGTAATACATTATTCAAATTGTGATAGATTGATATACAGTGTTATGTTTAAATACATCATTCTTTGGATCCCTCGACATATATTTATCACTTATCGCTTTGAAGGGATGTTCAATAGCTGCTAAGATCTCAATTTTAACATTATGTAATTCTTCATTGAAACTGAAATATTACAGATTTCCCAACAATTTAGTATGCGCAACATTAGTTTCATTGAATTGGAACACCAAGCTCCAGAGACACCTGACACCAAGTTGCACATGAATTATTCTCTGATATCTATATGAATTTGTTTGTTTGCTGCAGATGAAGTATATTTCTTCTTGACTTCACTATAATTTACTAATTTTCTTCTTGACTGCACATGAAGCTCAATTTGTTTATGCAAGTATGATTGAGAGCTCAATTAGTTTTTGTATGTTCGATTGAAAGCCCAATTTTTTTTGCTTGAGATTTTTGTTTTTAGTTATGAGATGAGATTTGATTTGAATCTTGATGGGTTTTTTCGTGTACATATCATATGCTCTGAGAACTTATTGTTGTTTAGATCAATGATCATATGTTCAATAATCACTGATTGTTTATTGGTTTTACTATAAGTAAATGCCAATGTCAAATATAATATCCAATAATATTGGCACATCCAACTCCTGCACTCCATGTTCGATGGCCTCGCAACTACCTTCTCAGAACGACGAAATAAGTTCATCATCATGGAGCAAACATCCCCAACCGTAACCAGAAGCAGAGAATACTACAGAGGGTACTGTACAGACAGATGGGATGGTGAAAAAACTACGTCCATTAAGATCAGCAATTTGGAATGAATTTAAAAGGGTAATTAACAAGAAGACTCTACCAGATGGGAAGGAGGATGTTGAAATTTTTGCAACTCTACTAGTGGAACACGTTCATCTAACCTAGAGAATACTCAAGCTCCTTCAAAATCTAAAATTCAATTTGAATTCAAGGAGTTTATGATGCAAGATAGTGTTGTTGAGGTTCATAAGTCAGAGTTGCAGAAATACTTAGAAGAATCATTACTTGAAGAAGGCACCGATGAAACGTAGTTTGATTTATTAATTTGGTGGAAGAATCCCAAGTACCCAACGCTTGCAAAAATTGATCGTTATGTCTTGCATGTTCCAATGTCAACTGTAGCATCAGAATCAACCTCTAGTGATGGCGGTAGGGTACTTACAACACATAGGAGTTCACTAGCTCCAGATGTTGTTCAAGCATTACTTTGCTTAAATGATTGGTTGCTTGATCTTAAAGGTTAATCTGTAACTTTCTTATATTGGTGAATCATTTATAGACATCCTTGTCTCGCAAATTAATAACTATTTTTTATTAATTCAGACGATGTGGTTATGACAATGAACAAGTTTAGCTGAAGTAAACTCAGTCAGTATCTAGACTCATAGAGTTCTTGCTGGGGGGACTAGCATTACTTGATGAAAGGTAAGATGTGGTCAGCATTGAGCTTAAGATCTTCAATCCATTGTATTTTCTACTGTTCAATTGAGATTTTCTGATCTTAAGACGACAAAAGAAAGTAATGCAGTTTAATTGACTATCTAAGTTTAATCAGAAAAGTAGTAACCACAGTTATAACAAACAGACAAAACACTATTAATATACTACTATATAAGAATTGATACAACTTAAGAAGTCAAAAATTCATAGTTGTGCTGAATCAAGTGCATCTTATTTAGCATGTTGCCATGTGATTTACGACTTCTTTTTATCCTCTAGTCTTCAGTTATCATGTCAATGGAAAAGCAAAGCTTGTTCGAATCTGTTTTTCTGAAACAGACTAAGGAGTTAGCGTTTTTCATTGTTATGTTCTGCCTTGTCTTGCCTTGCCATATTGAAGAACAGTAATTGTTGTTCTCTATCTTTATTATTATGGTCTAAGCACTCTATTAAAAAACGTATCCTAATGTATGTCTGACATGAACGCATAGTCATACTACAAGACCTTTGCAAGTTTTACAGCATCCCCTGTTAAGAGTGTAGACTACACCTTGTTATATGTCTTTTCTTACTACGAACTATCTTATGCAGGTATATTTTAGGTGAGGATAGAAGATAGAACACGTAATAGAAGTAGAAGAAAAGAAATTGAGAAAGTTATAGATGTGTGATAAGATCAATTTTTTGTATTTCCTTTTTTTTTGTATGAACAACGGAACAACTAGTCTGTTTTTTCACTTTTTCTTTTCATTTTCTTGTAAGAAAAAGATCTGCAGTACTTGAAGTCTTTATTCAACTGTTACCAAAATTAGTTTTTTTAGCTACTTTTGATTTCACTACCGGAACGGATAACTATAGGATATTATTGAATATCTGTTACGCTTAACGGAACGGATACGAAATAAAAATATCAATATCCGTCGGATATTATAGGATACCGTGTATCCGGTAAAACTAACGGTAACGGATATGGGATATCCATTATCCGTTCCGATAAGTACAGTTGACAGGCCTATGTAGTGATGATGGTAGCACTGTTGTGGTCCACTTCTCTGTGGATTTATGGTTTCGTGGCTTTATAACTTTGTAGCTTGGCACATTTGTGCTAGAAGTGTTGCTATGACTTACTAAAGCTTGTATTTGTTGTTGCCAGGGCTATAGCCTATATGCTATTATGTATTGATATTGACTAATGCCATGACTATGACTATGGTCTATTTAGAGTTTCTTTAATCTTGTGAGATTTAATCGTTGGCATTTATGCCTGACTTTTGTGCAGTGCATACAGAATACCTTCAAGAGATTCAACCGTGGAAGTTTGCAATCTTGAAATTATGCTTGATACGACTCTGCAGCCAGATGGTATACATCTACTTAGCGTTTTTATTCAGATATAGTATTTCTTATATCCTGAATGTTTGCAATTTTGTATAATCAGTATGTTTTGTTTTGTACAAGTATCTTTTTACAGGTGCACATTAAATTATGAGTATTTAATTGAGTATAGCTCTGAAATTTTGCGGGTGCATGTAAAAGGGGCTACAGGGTTTCTGTAGCTATAAGACGAATATGTGTTCTTAATTCTCTTGTGGAATGTAAGACAATATTTCATATTCATAATTCTGATCTTGGGTCAGAATACATATATATTTTATGTTTCTACAGTTGAGTGGAGATAATATTACGATTCTCTCCTTTGTCAAAAACCTACCATCAATAAATATGCAGTCGTCAATGTGGATATTCATAACCTTGACGATTCCATTTGGATGTCTGATCCATGATGTCTTCATTAACGGCTTCATTACTTTGGGTAACGTACGATATATTGTAGTCGTGCTTTGTGATCGTAACCCATGATCTAACAATGGAAACATCTTCATCGGTAGTGTACGGAGTTACCATATTTAGTTCTTGAAAGGGACGGATGAGAATGAGTTGGAGAATGAAAATGAGAATAAGAATGAAAGGGATAGGTGAGAATTAAAATTAGGATGAAAGGGATATGTGAGAATGAGATGAAAGGGATAATTTCCTTTTATAGTGTTAAATTACCAATGACTAGTTTTTCAAAAAAAAAAAGTCGTTGGATCAGTAACCATATTCGGCAAATTTAAAATTCACAATAATTGTTTCTAGGGTCGTCATGATCGTATTGTAATACTATAACGACCCTTGTAACTTTTAGACAGTCGTCATTCATGTTTTTCGAAAACCATGACGACTTGTCTGTAAATTGGACAGAGGATTGGGTATTTTTTGGTAAAAGTCGTCATTGTAAATTTTATGTCGTCACAGTCTCTGGAAAGGGTCGTCAACTTGTTAAAAATACAATGATGACACTAGACTAAGTCGTCGGTATCGATAGTTTGAGACCATGACCACTCATCTCATTGTGTTTGCTTAAATCTGTTTTTTCCTTTCTTTGTAGGTGGGTGCACAACTAAGAGATGAACCTGAACCAGTATCTCAGATAAGTCCGAATACTTCCCACCACTATATGAATGACAAGGTATGTGATCTACCTTTTGAATTGATTTATGTTCTCAAAAAGTTTGACTAGTCCTCTCGTCAACATAAGTATACTTCTCATAAAATCAAATTTGTGAAATGTAGACATGGGCAACTAAGGTTGAGGCAAAAGAATGAGTTATCTCAATGGCCAAAGAGAAAATGTGTGTGTTGGTTCAAAACAACCAAGTCACGACTGTAAAGTTTGAGATGATTTGCGAGAGAGGCCGCAAGCGTGAAAGCCACAAAGCAAAGGATTACAAGTCCGAGAAGAAGACGATGAGGGTCTACAAATCAAATATAAAAAAGTGTGGGTGTCTTTTTAAGATTAGATTTAATAGGAACTTTGAAGGTGGTCGATGGAAATTTTCGAGTGTTCCCGATGGTCGTCATAACCATCTGTTGCCCGAAAGTATGATTGGACACACTGCATATTCCCGGTTAAAACCACATGAGATGGAGACGGTCCGGAAGATGAAGGGAAGTAAACCTCATAAGATCTTGAATAAGATAAAGGCCAATGATAAGGATAACTTGTCTACAATTTCCACAATTTATGCCGCCAAAGAAAATCTCAAAAGAACCGATTGGGATGGTAGATTAATCATGCAACAATCTCAGTGGTAAGCAGAAAAGCTAGACTACGTGATGCAAACAAAGTTGGGTCCGGACAACAAAGTGTCTCATATTTTCCTTGAGCATCCAAAGATGGTGGCATTGGCTCACTGTTTTTATCAGGTTTTGATGATAGATTGTACCGATAAGACCAATAGGTATAGCATGCCGATGTTGAACATTTTTAGTCATACTTCGGATAAGAAACCAT
Organism: Papaver californicum; assembly: GCA_023531435.1. NCBI lineage: Eukaryota > Viridiplantae > Streptophyta > Magnoliopsida > Ranunculales > Papaveraceae > Papaver > Papaver californicum. The sequence goes on from JAJJMC010030977.1 coordinate 1,983,795, forward strand.
TCACGGTGGCCTGGTGTTTTATGGAAAAAGAGGAAGAAGAGGACTATATTTGAGTGTTAGAAACAATTGAGGTTGATTTACCGCGGTGAAGAAACTCCAGGGGTTATAATTACCAATAGGGAAATTGGATTTATGAATGTCATTCAATATATTTTTCCACTCACACCACATTTTCTATGCATGTGGCACATCCAGTGCAATATCCTTTCAAATTGCAGACGTCATATCTAAAATCCTAAGCCAAAGATCGGTGCTAAGCGTTCGAAGGAGAAAGACGAGTGCCTGAGTCAACTTTCCATAGAAGAACGCGTGGAAGAGAAAAGGAAAGAAAAAGAACAATATGGTGAAGATGGGGAAAAATGGAAGCAATTTATAATTGATTGGGACGATTTTGGCTCATTTTACTACTGAGGTGAAGTTTTTTTCTAAGTTACAAAAGTTTATTGATGATTGGAGCAAGGATCATAGGAAAGCGGTCGATTATTGCAAAAATTCATGGTTACGTCCATACAAGGAAAAATTCGTGAATGCATGGACCAAAAAATATAAGAAATTCAAAAATGAGTCTTGAGGTATCACACGGTCGGTTAAAAAGCATCCTTGAAGAGAGTTAGAATGGGGTCGTTACGTTATAGGAAGCTATTCACGAGCACGCCATGAATGATCTTAACCGGATAATGACGCAAATGGAACATAGTTTTGGACAGGTTCTTGTTGGCATATATAGATGATTCTGATTTGCTGAGGGGTATATCTTACCAAGTGTCGGCATGGGCAATACACTATATGATGGCCGAACTTAAAAGATATAGATATCAATAGAAAAAAGGTATTTTGGTGCAATGTTATTGTACGACCTTGACGTGGCTCGGCCTCCCATGTCATCATAAGCCTGGTGAGTACACGGATGTCATTCCGCTTGACGATATTGATCCATTTTTGGAGGCAACTTTCTTTAGTCCCAAGGCCCACAGGAGCATATGATGAACAGTTTGGAGACACGTAGCTTGGTCGCGTTATAAATGAAGTTTACCCTACAATGAATTGTGCGAGAAGACAAATATTGGTTCTTAACTTGTGTTCGGGCTTCTATCGATCTTTGAAGGTACAAGAGGAACCTACAAAGCAAAAAGGACAAGGTAGACCAAACACAAAGATGTTATTGAGAGATCAGATAAAGGACAATAAGAGCTGCACAAGAGATCCATCACGTTATGAGCATGTCGAAACAGAATATAAGGAGTATGAGAATCTGGTAGCACCCAAGAAAAGGGGTCGGCCAAAGAAAGAAGTATGCACCCAAAGTGGCTGAAAAGTAAAACCGAAGGTTGACGCAATGCCATCGAAGCCACGGAGCGAATGCCAGCAAAATATGGATGTTGTTCAGTATGTAGTCGAGAGCCAACAAAGCCAAACAAGTGAAATGGTTATAATAAAATGGAAATGGGGGAATATGCATAGCCCTAGGGATTCACAAGGAAGTCCATATCGTGCTACTCATATGTTGTACGAAGAGTATACAGAACAACTCCCTCATGTCATCTTAGATTACCTTATATCCACCGACGACGACGACGACGGGGATGAAAACTGTGGTTTCCATATTGAACTGGAACAATTAGGACATTTCAATGAAACCGATGACGAGAACGTCACCCAAATCCATTATGCAAGAACCAAAATGGCCGCAAAACTTGTTCAGGACAAGGAACTCTATATTTCGATGATCCAGGAAGGAGATAGGAAAGAAAGAGAAAATACATTCAAGGAAATGGTGGCTTCTGCAAAAGGACGGAAAGGGGCTAAGAAGGCCGGTTATAAGTTTTGGATGAGGATGCCTTATTGTGGGCAACTTTTAGCGGACACATTCACTTGTGTTGTTCATGTATTCTCCAGTGGGCTCCCTAGGGCCTCTATTATATATGTACCCTCAAGAACTAGGTGTAAGCCGACACTAAAGAAGAGAATAATAGTTATGGCACATGTAAACAGTAACCATTATATCGTTCTGAAGATAAAAGAAGAGCGTCCTTTACCACCGGTGGGATATGGTCATTGGGGAGAGTTCTCTAAGGAGTGGACAAACCAATATGAGTATGGCATGACCATTGGAATACTTTTGATGAATCTCCAACAAAGGTTGATTCAGGGGATTAGTCGTACATCTTTTGGAAAATTTGTACATTTTGAAAATTGTATGTTCAAGCACGCTTTCAGAAGCTTATCTCTTGAATTTAAACTTGTCTTGAAAATTGTATGTTCAATGCTTAATGAATACAATGTTTATTATCTTGTTACTTGTCAACCTCTTTTCCTTAGGGTCGTTACAGTTAAAATGTACCGACACTAACGACTCTAAAGGATTTTATGATTTTATACAATGGTCGTCAAGGTTTAAAGGTATTGACCATAATGAGTAATCTCTGCTATTATTTGGGTCGGAATGGGTCGTCATGGTCGATAACAACATACATTGACGACACTACATAGTAATTGTTGGGTTTTCCCTGGATGGTGTGTTGTGATAGAGTTGCATCGGTTCATTGCTATTACCATGACGAC
>JAJJMC010030977.1:1986366-2020325 GCA_023531435.1 Papaver californicum
GACGACAAATATGTGCTAATATTTTGGGGGGTTAGGGTCGTCATGGTCGACACCAATAAATCATAACAACACTAACGCTCGAAAAAATGAAGAAAATTGTCAGAGATGGAGTCGTCAATCAGGTATTTTCCACCATGACGACCCTTACCATTGAACTAAATTCCGCACTGCTCATATTTTGAGTCTTCAACCTGTTATTTTCTACCATGACGACCCTAACCACTCTCATCTTCAGTTTTTTCCTGGATGTTTGGGTGTGATAGGATCGCATCGGTTCATCCATTAATCCATGACGACTTATATCTGTCATTTTTGGGAGAGCTAGAGTCGTTATAGTCGATACTTATATACCACGACGACTCTATGTTTTATCACATCACATGATGTCCACATTCACATGGAAACTTGGAGAGATAACTATGTTTTATCACACAATTGACATTCAAAACAATGTACTACCACAAACGTTGTTCCTAACAAACGTGAAAAAACATGAGTTCAAGTACGACAAAATCAAATTGTGTCTAAGAAACGTAAAGGAACATGAGTTCAAGTCTATTATTGCAATATCTTAAAAACAACATTGTATCAACCACGACCTCGATTACTTTCTTGTCCAACTGATCTCCGGCTTCGCTTTGGAGCAGTTCCTTGACTTCCACTTCTACGACCTCGACCACCATTTCCTTGGGTTCATTGGGCTTGTTCATCACCTTGGCCTATTCATCATCTTCTTGCCCCTCGTCACCTTGGGTAGAACTTTTGTGAGACCTCTTACTTTCACTTGCCATATCAGTAAACATCTTGGCCGCAACGGGTTTTTCAATGTGTGTCAACAAGTCAACGTACAAATCTTGTTGGTCAAGCGTCAACGTCTCTCCTTTGTCCTTCGAGAAACTCAGTCCCTATATCATAATCTCCCTTCGATCTCTTTAAAACAAATAAATTTCAATCGAGGTTAAGTGTATATATTTAAGAAGAAGAAGTTTTGTTCCTTCGACAAGCTTTAGAATCATAGAGTCAGTTCTGGTATCGGGTGCCGGAGTAGAAGAAGTAGAAGTTTTGTTGTTTTTCCTCCCGCGAGAATCAATCTGTATCACACGGCCATGGGACAACTTTCGGTACCATTCCAAGTAACTCTCCTTTGCCTCGTAACCTTTATTCACATTATCCCAAAAAGAGATGTCTACCAAATCAGCATGTCTATTATCCCAATCACTGTTCCCCGACAGAAGTTCGTAAACCACCTCAATGCTAGAAACATCGTACTTGCATTCATCAAGGTTGAGTTGGAATTTTAGTTTATAATCCTCATCATGTGGTTCTTGAATATAACCAAGTTGCCGCATTACTCTCGACGGATCATACATTGAGAATCTGGTAGGGTGAAAACAAAGTACCATTGTAGAAAGATACATCTTGCCTTCTATCAACTCTCTCTCTCACATGCGGATGAAATACTACATCTTTAGATGTCATGTTGTCCAAACTTTCCTGCATGTCTAAATAATGTCTCTTATGAAACTTCTCTTGAACCATAGTGAATGTGTATTTCAATCCTCTTGGTTGATCCCTGGTCCAACCCACGTTCATTTTAACGTGTTCATTGTCTTTGAACAATGAAGGAAAATGTTCGTAAATCCATACCTACATAATTATCAAAACAATAAAACTAGTATTCATCAAACAAGAGAATTAAAAATAATAATAGTAGATCCTACAAACAAATATGATCATTTCAATTATCTGGAGTAGACTAGTATTCCCGTTCATTTGAGATGTTCGTTCCCTGGATGCTTTTGCTAGCTTCTCATTCATGTGTGCGACGACGGTAGTCCCTTACGAGTACTTATTCACATCTTCCAAAGGATGCAAGAGCTGCATAAAGGTGGAACTGACCATGTTTCCTTTACTATCGGGAAACACAATATCCCCTAGCATGTACAACAGATAAGCAGCCGTGGCAGCACGAACTTTAACCTCAGGGAGGGAACCATTGTCTCTTTCCTTTTGTAATGATCCAGCATATGAGCGCCTCAAATCCAACATGTTAAACTCTCTCTTCGGGTACCTGTTCCCCTTGATCAACTTGGACTTCGTCGTGTCTTCATCCCATCCAAACAACTCCTTGGTCGATTCATAAGTTCAATAAAGTTTGACCTTGAAGTTGTCTCCAGTGGATTTTCCTTCGACCTGAAGCCTTAGAATCTATTCTGCATCTTCAGGAGTTATAGTCATCTCGCCAAACTGGAATTGGAAGCAATCTACTTCAGGGTAACGGAATCAAGAAACCATGACCCTGTCATACGCAATCACAGAGTTCTCTACGACAAGATATAAACCAGCGTCTTCTATTAACTCTCTAACTCTTGGACATTCATCTTCTAGTTTCCATAACTTCATTTTTGCATAGGAAGATTGGCGTCTGAAAAGACATATGACGTTTGAATGATCCTACAAAATGGAGGCAAGACAGGGAGAAAATAACCTAATCAGCAAACTAATTAACAACAAGAAGTTAAAAAAAAAAGTTGAGATATTTACGATGGTCTGATAGATGGTACGAGACCACGAGACGGGATATGCAAATAAAACCTTTCCTCCATCTAAGGGTATGCCTTCAACATTTCGATCGCGTTCAACATCCATGATCAAGTGGGGTTTGGGAACATGCCTCGCGGGTGGGGCTATTTCCTTGCCCTTGCCCTTGTTCTTGGCTTTTACCTCTTTTTACGCCTCTTCTTGTGCCAATTATTGTACCTCTTCCTCCTCCACATCATCATCACCATCATCATCACCATCATCATCACCACCACCACCACTAGCACCACTAGAACCACCACCCCCACCAGCACCACCGTCACTAACATTGGTGTCATCAACTTTATCATCGGTTTGTTCATTATCATAGTCTGAAGTCAGAGATGGAATAGAAGAGGCAATAGAAGGGGAAAATCCTCGGGTCCGTTACCTTTTTGTGTACGTTCACGAATAGAGAAAGGTACATCCTTCAGACGTTTTCCCAAAAATTTATGAGGGTGGGGAGTTTTGAAGGAGAAGTGGGTACAAGTTTACCTTTTCCTTTCTTTTCCTTTTTAATCCAACTACAATACAAAATACACAAAAATCAAAAAGTCAGAACCAATAATCTCAGACTTAGTCATAGAGTTGTCATGGTCTAAATTGTCAATGGTAACGACACAAGATAAACCATTAACGACACAATATTTGTACAGTGACGACCCTTATCAATAAAATGGGCAGAATAGCTGTTTTTTCCTTTGGGGGCGTTATGGTTTTAAAAAGGGTCATCACATACTAAAAGTCGTTATGGTTTAAAAATAAAACCGATGCGACCCTAATGACCCTTCGTCTTCAAGGGAAAATAACCAACTAAGGTCGTCGTGGTCGAAAATGAAATACCATGACGATTTTTCATACTTGTACCAGGTATATGATAAATTGTGATGGTCTAAGGTTATCGACCATGCCGACCCTCTCCCTGTAACTGTAATTTTGCAGTTTCTAGTCTAGATTTACACTTAAAACAAACATACATTCACATCCTGCAAATAGAGTAATGAGTTTTGTTTTACTTACTTTTTAATTGGGACTGTTTCATCATCTGATTCTTCTCGATTTGATTTCTTGCGCCTTTTCGACTTTAACTTTCTCTGCAATTCTAGGTGGGCTAACATCTCACTGGAGATTCTTCATACGAGCCATGTTTGTAGAAGAATCGCGGATTAAAGTTTCTATTTGTTTTCGGGAAAAAAATGGAATCGTTAGGGAGGAGAAGATGAGAGGTTTTTGGTTTTTGGTTTTGACTTAAAATGGAAATGGGGGCTGATTTTGGTTAAGTATAATAGAGATTAGGATTAGTTATTAGAGTAAGGATAAACTAGTATTTACACCACCTTTTGGCACCCCCCTATAATTAATGGTGTGGGGATAAATTTGATAAAGCCCCCTATTAATTCTATAAGCCCCCAATTAAGCCAGGCTTTTTTACTTTGGTTTTTTTTTTTGAAGCACGGTTTTGTTTTTGTTATTACACCTAACACTTTTCTCTTGCTTCTGGGTGCATTCGAAGACTAATAACGTGTTTGGATACCAGAATCAGAAGTTAATCCCAGAAATCAGAAGCAAAATTATTTTGTTTCACAAAAAGTTAATTCTTTTACTTTTAGAAGTCATTCTGAAATTTTATACCCAAACTAACTTCTGACTTTTCAACTTACAAAAAGCAAAAAATAACTTCTAAATGCATATCCAAAAAGACTATTAGTATTTGAATAGTAAATTTTGGTATTCGTTAAGCTTTGTCGCATATTTGTCGGATGTGAGTTTCGGTCGTTGGACCGTGAATCAACTGAACATCGTGTCGAGGTTACAAACTCCAGATGAGCCACTAGAAGATACATCACTTTCTCATTCTTATCTTTCTCATAGATTACCACGTTGTTCTCTTTTTCTCCCAAATATAATAATTATTGCATAAGTTTTCTATTTTGCTATGTTTCCATTCTCAACTTTTCTCTTGCATTTAGATAGTAACCAAGGAAAATATGTTTATTGGGTTTAGTGCCTTCACACTGCTAAGGAATCAATAGGTCTTGTGCGTTTTTGACTCGACACATCTACTAACTCCACTTCTTTGGGTGTGAGCTTGCAGCATAAGGATGGTTGATCAAACTCTCAAGAATTGGGTGGTTATGATGATCAGAGACAACGTAACCCATAAACCATACTTTCTTATCCTTGTTGTATTTATTAAATTAAAACGTAAAAGGGCAATTGTTCTTTTTTGTATGACAAGTATTCTTCTTTTTGGTGGTCTTTTCTTTATACTCATAGCCCTTTCTTTGATAAATCTTGTATGTCACTAGACTCGTAAACCATTTGAAAGTTGGTAGGTTTTACTTGATTATTATGTACTATAATGCACATCTTTTTCAACCCTTGTTCTCGAGCCCACTTCTTTGCATCATTAATTCATATATTCCCATTCAAAGTTGTTGGCATAGTGATTGCTTATATCCTCGGACAAAATACCAATAGTTGTAGGTTGATCATCTATTGGTTCGGGTATAGGCTCGATCTATAAAAATTAAAAATATAGCACAACAGTATTCAAAAATTACATATAAAAACATACATACACCTAGGTCTATTACTCTATAGGAAGCCGTAAATAGCTCTAATACTAAGGGTGTCAATGGATGTCCGAAAACTCATAAATTTGTTCGGATTCGCATCCAAAATATCAAATACTATTAAAAAAATTATTTTCGGATTCGAATATCTGAATTTTTTATCCGAAAATATAACTAACCGGATACCAATCCGAAATGAAGGTACCCGTATCCGAAATTTTAAACATAAATGTATGTATGTTAAACCTAGAAAAGTAAATATTATATTAAAAAAAATATATTTTTCTTTATGCTTATTAAAAAATCATCTACAAATATCTTCATTTTAATTAATTTTGATTATGTAATATTAACTTGATGCAAGAATATAATTTTTTAATGTTTTATTTTCTTATGATTTCGGATCGGATAATTATCCGATATCCGGATCAAAGTTCGGATACGAATTCGAAATGGAAAAAACTTTATTCGTTCGGATTTCGAATTGAATTCGGATAGTGTATGAAATATTTGGATTCGGATACGGATAGTGTCATGTTCGTATCTGTATGCATCCATTTACACCCTTATCTGATACTCACATACAACTAGGTAGATTGCTCTATAGCCAGTCGTAGGTGACTCTGGAATAACATACAACTAGCTTACCCAGCCGTAAACTATTAAAAGGTCCACTACGACTAGATCGATACTTCTAAAAGCTAGTCGTAGGTGACTCTGAAATCAACATATGACTAGATACCCAGTCGTAAAAGAACAACAACCTACTTACAACCATATAACCTAGCCGTAGAAATACTGCCTTAAATAATATTTAATATTTTTATGCACCTACGGTTGAAAAATTCACTTGTGGACCTAGCCGTAACCAACATCTACGGCTAAGAGTTCATGAATTCTTAACACTAAGATCTAGTTTACGGCTGGAGTTTCATGAGTTCCCAGCCATATAAAAAGGTTACGACTAAGAATTCATGAGTTCTCAATCGTATAATGAGTTACGGTTGGAAATTTGGGTATGAAAAATGAAAGAAAAAAAATCAAACTTTTTACGTATTTTAAACGATTAAAAGTAATAAAATTATAACTGCAGTTAGAGGTATACTTGACTATTTTGAGCATTTGTTTCTTCATTTTCTAGGCTTGGTTCTTCAAAATCATAACAACATTCGTAAGAAAGTTGAGTCTGAGTTTGAGTTGAAAATTCTTGATTATCTAAAAAATCAACCGTAGTAGGATCATTGTTAAGGGGTAACTCTTGTTAGAATCACTCATTTTGAATGATAAAACCCAAATTCCTAGGGTTAAATAAAAAACACCTATTTTACTTCTCCCTCAAAAAAATAAATAAAAAATTCGAGTTTTGATTTTCGAATGGTCCGGATCATCGGACTCGTGATTTTAACTCATGGTTTAGACAAAACTCTATAACCATCCATATCTTTTTATCCGACGACATCCAAATGTTGATGAGTTCGCACTGTTTTGGCTTAAGATATTACTCCGTACGGCTTTATCCAAGCCGTGCCGTTAACAAAGCCTACCACGATAAGGAAACAAAATGTTTACTTTATAACTTATTCCAAAAAATTATCACGTTTTAGGAAGAAATCTTTTAATCTCTTTTCTCCCCCAATATCCTCCTTCGTGACAGTATAGTTCTTGAGCTTTTTTCCTGAACGTTTTGCCTTTCCTTACGATTATCATCATCTAGTATAACATTGATTATAATCTTCGATTAAGCTTCATGATCTGTTAACTAACAGATGCAGGTTCCACGTTGCCCCGACAAGATAGTGTATTTGATAAATCTTTTTATCGTAGACGTATATTAGATTAGACTAGTACGTAAACTGTGTTACGTACCGGATCTGATGAAAATTATTGATATGTGGGTTTTCGCCAAATGCTTTTGAACATCTTTAAAAAATTCTTGATTAACATGATTATTTTTATGGTAGGAAAATTTGATACCCTTTGATAATCCCACTATAATATATGTGTGCAGTTTAAAAAACTTAGATATCGCGAAAGTATGAATGAAATTGATAAAAGACTTAAACTTAAGTGTACATGGAAGATCAAATGTTGGGCGAATCTTTCGATTTTTCGAAAAAGAGATTTTTCTGAAGCATTGTCAAATGGTTAACTAAGTGCGGTTATGTATCTCAATTTTTTTAAAGATATTTTGTTAAAGGGTCATATGTTTTTAGTCATATTAGGGTCTGGGTCCTAAAATATACTGTTGATGTATTTGGGTCGTTCACTCACCATTGATCGTCAAATCAACTGTTAGTCGACTTTTTAAATATGGTCAAAGGCTACTAAAATCTAACAATTATTATATGTGTCAGATAGAAAATGGGATGGGTAGGTTAAACCCAGTTATATTTTTAACCGACGTTAGGATATTATATCGTTTATCTACTTGATAAGGGCGCTTTAGCAAGAAATTACACGGTCAATGGTGAATCAACGACCCAACTGCACCAACGACATGTTCTATGATCTTGGCCCTAATATGACCAACCTTTTTACAAAATATTTCTTTTTTTAAAATCCTTAAATCACAGTAGATCTTTTCCAACAAATGAATAGATGGTGGAACAGTTAGTCAAGTAGAGAAGTGAAACAATAAGCTCATATTTTACAGAACCTTGTGACACTATCTAGGTATAGCTCATCTTATTGCCGACAGCAGTTGGCAAATTATCACGGGAAATTGAATTGAGGAACTGTATCTAGCAAAGAAGACATGCAACGTACATCAATATATTGGGGAAATCACTTTTGTAAGATTATTAGCCTCTGAAGGTACACCTACTGAATATATAAAAGAAAAAATAGTAAGGAGGTCTAGCCTATTACTAAAAATCCAGCAGGAAAAACCCTGAACATATTGTGCCCAACCGCCTCATTTTGTTAGCATTTTTAGTGCCATATGTTCGTTCTATTAGTATGGTTTATGAAACATAAGAAATGCTATTAACTGCTCGTAGTCCATGGACAATCTACAATCCTCATTAGTTGATATATAATGTTTCATGAATTCATCGCCACTTCTGCACTCCTGTCACCAAAGGTGGACGGTTTATGGCATATTAGGATGGCATTTGTCTAGGAAATTAGCTAGGTATACAATTTTAAATCAGCATATGGGAGCTTTTAAGATCAAAGCTCCCTAGTTGTGTGACATTTCAAATGTTTTGTTGTTAAAACATTTTGAAATTACCTTTTGTCCTGATCAACTTCTTCTGTTAACTTATGAAGATGGATGTCTCGTGCAAAATGAGCCATGGTACTTGCCTCTTTCCTAGATTTAGAATGGGTAGGGAGTTTATCTCAGTCATGGTACATGCTATTATATTTCAGTTGGTACTTGGTAGTCCATAGTAATTGTTCTTTGATTTTGTACTTGGTAGTAGTAACTACTGCCGGTACTTTCTAGTACTAATTGTTCAAGTCTGTTTGTATTTGTTACCAATTAGTACTTCTTTATTAAGAAAGTTATATAATCAGTTAAGGTAAAATTAAGAAAAATACAGATTGATATGAACCACGGCGTCTTGCCCGTATGATTATCATGAGCATGGCCTTTATATTATACTTTTAGCTATCTGCATGACAGACTGTCTCACCAACATATGAAACAATGATGGTGATGTCATCAACCTTGCCTCCTGTACCTCTACTCAAACTGTTGTTTTCCTTTTCCGCTTCTGCGAATGGAGTTGGATTGTTGGGGTCTAGAGACTTCTTCAAGGCAAACTCTGCTAATGTGCAAGCAACTTGATCTATCTTTCCTCCTGTAGATCTTGCTTCCTCTTCTGCATCCAGAATTATTTTCTCGATCTCACTTGTAAATAAGTTATCAAATAAACGATCTGTTCCAGTTACTATCAAATCTCCAGCCATGACTTGTTTAAATTCCAGTACGTCGGCTAAACTGGGCCTATCAGAATTCTTACCAAGTTGATACGGAGAGTTGAAACTATGTAGTTGTCTTGGTGAATGATAAATGCTATACCCCCTTCTGAGAACAACAAAACCATTATCACCAACATTGACAGCACGCAATCCCTGCACCTTGTCATTGGTGAGTGTAAGAATGTACGCAGTTGATGATCCTTGCGCGTCTGTATTTGAGAATGCTTGTGTTAAGACTTGCATTGGAAGAGCATTAAAATGAACCTGTTCCATAATTGAGATCAATGAGTTAGACATAAGTTGTCGATAATATTCCCCAGAATCGATCCTATGCTTGGCCCAACCACCAATGCCATCTGCTACACCAATCATGTGTTGTCAGATATAAAATGAGCATCTTCCCCCAGAGGGTATTTTGAGTGTTTTTTGGGTATGTAATAAAATCCTGAATTCAACTCTATCCGCTTTTGTTGTTTAGGCATGCAATTGGATCCTGATGATTTCAACTTCAACTTCAGTCTTAAGTAAATATTAAAACTCAAAACACACTAGAAATTCTTATTCATGAAATACTGCTAACACTTAACCTCCTTATGTAGGAGAAAAGAATTCATAGAATTATAGAAAGAATACTAAAAGGAAACTAACGTCTAAAGCCAGGAATCTGAAACAATATCTAAAAGAATTTCCTACCAAAGCTAAACAACTGCTAAATATAACCTATTTCCTAAAGCATAAGTCATGCCTCTTTATCTGATTTCCAGTATTCCCGGTGTATCAAAGTAAAGTATAGTTTTGCAGCAGTTGTCAATGATAATGTGAAGTTCCATGCGAAAACAGTTTGCCTATCAAGTTTTTATTTTCTGCCAGTGAGTTTTTAATATTTAAAGTAATAGATGATGTGAAATAATCAAGTGCAAGATGACATATTATAAAGCCTTACAGAAGATCATGGCACACACCCCTTACATGAAATTATACACAATAATTCACCCCATTATTCACTTTGGGAAGTTAAAAATTCAGGACACTGCAATTATATCAGGGAGAGGACAGTGCAGGTTAATGAGTGAGTGATTCATAAACTCATTAGATTCTAAAAGAGTTGTACATGTCATGGGAGAACCCAAACTTTCAATCAAACTCTTGTGACCTACAATTTGAGAAGATAAATATGACACTAAAAATAAATATAAAATGCAAAGACATTTGAAAAAACACAGAAGATTACAAATAAATATCTTACTTTATCTGTCAAGTCTAGCTACTAAATCTCCAAATCTTAACGGTGTCCCCTTCAAGGTTGCTCTGTAAAATAAACCACATACATACAATCTGATTAACGAAATCAGAAGTACAAAAAAATTCAATAAAAAAACACGAATCTACCAAATATAAGAAACGATAATAAAGAGCTACGAAATTTGTTCACACAAATCGTCATAAAAATGGAAGTGGTCAATATTGTTTATCATTATTTATAGGTTCCTAGGTTCTCAACAAACTCATGCAAACTCGCAGTGCTCCATTTGCAGCATTTATTTATGCTAATGTACCATTACCTTTTCCAGCAAACAATCCATTTTCTTCTTTTGCTTGGCAAGTTCCAATCAAATTTCCTCGTTCTTCCCCAGTAAACCCCCATCACTTCGTCATCTGCAAGATATCAATCACTCTATTATAAGTTATAAACATAAAAATCACCAATGCACAAATTCAAACGTTCAATTATCACTGCCAATTCCACAACAAACATAACATTCTAACCTGAATTATTGTCGCTTGCACTTGCAGAATCATAAGCACCGTCCAAGCTCTGTTAGTAATTCACAGAAGCCATTTCAACCAAAGCCATCTCAAAAACCTCCAAGATATGTTCAGTACACCTGCTCCACTACTTGCTATCACAGGGATGTTAATGGCATCTGATATCAGCTATATCAGGTCTGTATCAAAGCATTAATAGATGAATCAATATATTAACGCTGCTGTTAAGCGTAACATTTAAGGAGTAACTATAGAACTTCGTCACTATTAAGATTTCACATATGAGACTCCTCATAGACTATTTAACTTTAAGTCATTGCAAAAGTTGACAGTGAGAATGCCTTGTGATGTACATGCAGATGTTATTCTTCCCATATCAATAAGTTCATCACAGCTTAAATTTATGTGTTGTGTTGGATATTTAGTGTCTGATGTAGACTGTGATATACGAACTGATAATCTGCACACTCACAACCACCACCAATCACCACATTGTACACTCACCAACAGCACATGGGATCAAGAATAAGAGTTCCAAATTTAAAAACCTTAAGCACTTAAATCAATGTTCAAACATCTAACTAATATGTAAACTGAAAGTAAGAAGTATACATACCAAGCTATAATCCACTGTCACACCAACATCGAATCTAATTTTGGCAAGAATAACTTGTGTACGGACAGAACCATATCCACCAACATTAACTCCAATGAGAAACTGAAAGGGCTTCAGACCAAATTTGGACCTGTTTTTAGCGCCTGAAACATCTCCATCCATATACCGGAACCATTTCACAAAATAATGCTAGAAACATCTCCACCCATATACCTTTGAATAAAGAGGTTGAATTGCAAATTGGATGGAGATATTGCTGCCATCAGTATGAGAAGTGGCGGGCTTTCATATTCATATTCCCTCTCTGCATCACAAATTCATATCTAGGTTAATCGAGAAGCTCTCAATTTTTCATCAAAACTCATACTGAGCTTTTCTGACAGTCCTACATTAGAAGCATCCATGTTTAACTTACTTGTTCCCAAAGCTGCATAGGGAAATTCTACAACATTAGTCTTTTTTTATAGCAAAGAAGTACTCGTGTTTACTACAGGTTTACCAACCAACATATATATCCACATACAACTACTAACCATAAGACATTTTTCTCTTATGGAAACAGAACCACCAAACAGCTATCTATTTGCTACACGTGTTTAGTATGTCGTGCTTAATGAGCTTAAGGGGGCACACACGTACTTCACCAACCATTATAAGCTTTCTATGCATTCTGGTAGATCATCGTTTTTGGTTCTGACGTGAGTCTGCAAAATCAAACCATATGATACCAAAATGAGTTTACATACACACATGATCAGTAATCAGTATTAAATCAAAAAACAGATTTGTTTGGTGTTCGATCACATGCTTCTCTCTTGACCTTGTTTTGTTAAGGCTACAAATGCATACATAATACTCTATCCCCAACATAGAAGGAGACTGCATAACCCATATGCAGGTATATATATTGTTAATTGATGATAGGAGTTTTAATTGTTGATACACTATCCATTATCAATTCCAATTGGTATTTGAAGGCATAAGATTGTGATATAAGCAGTCCCCAAAGCACATGATATATGTTAATCTGAATCGTCGACAACCAAAAAGTCATAAAATGGATGGATAATTCAGTAGCTATGACCAAATTTTCAACACGCCGTGTGCGTCCATAACTTTTCATGTAACTCATAACCTAATGTTTTTGTAAGCAAATAATAGTATGCATGATAAAGTTATACCCCAAGTTGTCCATAATCCAAATATGAATAGACTCAACTTCATCATCTTTCAATTTCTTGTCCTTTTTACCAACTTCTTACTGCATAATATGTCATATTAGCCAAGTATTCCCACACTTGAGTAGCCTAGATGAATAACCTGCAATATACATGACTATCAATGATTCACTTAGCCATCCCAAATGACAGGAAAACTTTAAGGAAATAAGAAATATGAAAAAGTAGAGTTAAATGAGAACTCAAATAATTAAAGATGGAAGCAAAGATTTGGAAAAAGAAACGCATAAGCTCAAAATATTAAGGAGTAGCTATTACTTTTTAATTTCCAGGAGTAGCAGCAATTAGTTATTAGTTTCCTCCGCTATCAATTCTACACAGACGGAGATCACGACTCTAATTTCAATTCTTATAAACATACACAGACAGAAACAACTGTGATATATATCGAAAAAAGGAATTTTAAATTAGAACACCTAATCTTTAAGAATAAAACCAATCAAAAAAAGAACAAAGATAAACACGTAATTTAATTGTAGTAAACTAAGAAATGTCACCAAAATGGAAATTATTTTAAATAAAAAGTGATATTATCTGTTGATACACATGGAAGCACAACCCAACAAAGAGAGCTCCTGAATACCTCCGATGCGTTTCACCAGCAAAACAATAACATTGATGTCTTAATTTAAATCCAATAGAAGTGATTGGTTGCACGGGGTCCCTTGCTGTTGGTAATGTTGGAATAATTGCACGGTTGAACTACAAAAATTTAAGAATGTCAAAATGATGTAGGGGCACAACTTTTGCTCACCTTTTTGCTGATCAGTGGGCTTATAACTGCCAATGATTCGGGATTTAAATTATCGGAACTGCGAAACGTGAACAGCTAAATTGCCCAAAAAGATATAGGGGCAGATCTTCTTGAAGTAAGTGAGGATTTGATCAACCTCAATTAAGTTATACTAGGGAGTAACCTCAATTAACTTACCTAAATCCAACCAACATATCAACTTTCTGTTCAATTTTGATATAGCAGAACGTCTCTAAGCAGACTGACCCAAATTCCACTCTAAGTTCAGTAAGTCATTTCCACAAACAACTAAAACTCATTAAACAAAACAACGATGAAGAAAATAAGTAAGTAATACCGAAATTAAAACCCTGTTTCTTATCAAATTTCTTCTTGATACACTCAACTATATCTTTCTCCACATTGTGTTTCTCAAATGCCTGATCAAACCCAATCAATAAAATAAAATAATTTCAAATTGAATAAAGATTGAAAAATTTGTGAATAAAGAATTGAAGAATATTACATTTGGTGGATCACCAGAAGGGTCTGAATATATTTCCAAATTTTCTTTCTCCTGCGAAAATTGCTTCGTATTGTACAAATCATCCTAGGATGCTTACCTCAACAACTCTTGATAGGATACCACGAACATGTGCAGCCACATGTGAATCATTTTATTCAATTTCTTCTGCATCGATATATTATTCTTCCATATTTATCTTCAATCACATCCCATAGCAACCTAATTACACATATTCCATGAAAGAAAAAAGAGAGAGCTGAGAAGGCAAATTCATCGAATTGGATTTCTATCGTAAAAACTCGAATAATTAAGGTTAGGGTTGTGAGAGATTAAGACCTTCAAAAGCCGCCGAAAGGTTGATAGCCACATTTATGTGTCTTGAACTCGTTTTAATATATTGTTAATCCTTATTTTGTACTAATATCGTAATTTTATTGTGTTTGTAGATATTTTAATAAATAAATAATGTGGAACACATGACTTCAAAAGTGTAAAAAGCACCCTTAAAGTGTTAAAAACACCTTCATTTTGAATTACGGCACCCAAACCTTAAATTTGGCACCCACTCCTTTGAATTTCAAAGCATATTTTTGGCGGCAAAATTACTTCTCAAATAGTAAAGATCTGAAACGAATAATCTAAAGAAGGTTGTTAAAGACAAATAATAAACTCCCACCTTAATAAGAGAAGTTTCGTAAGTTTTGGAAACTAAAAAACCAAAAAATCTCGGAAAAATTTGGTCGTGAAAACAAAACACGTAGAAAAGAAAAGTTATATCGGGAAACATGAGATTTCGGTCATGTTTATCTTATTTTTGTTTCTATATTAATTGAGACAGATCAAAGAGACAGAATCATCGAAGATTTTGTTGCAGAAAAAACACAATTAAGATCGAGATAAAAACAGCGTCCGAGATATGATATTATTCTGCCAAAATTTCAAGCATGATTAAAAGATTTTTTCTCGAAGACTTGGATTGGGTGATGGTCTATTATAAATAGAAGAGATTGGAGAAGCATTTTGGAGGCTGGCAAAGGCCAGAGATCAAAAAAATAAAAAATCAGATTCATTTTTGCTCGTGAAGAAGGGGATGAAGAAATTGTTGCCTAAAGTTTGAAGAAACTGTTGTAATAGGGTGAACTGTTGTCTTTTCTTTTAATTTTCAATATCTTTTGTAACGGTTCTGTGAATAGTATCTGTAACCGTTTCTGAGCTTTATACATAAAAGAACAATCATTTATTTACTTAGACTGAAGTTTGTCGTTTATTCTTTAAAGCCTTTTATTCATTCTTCGACTTAGTTGGTCAGTTCTTCTTATATTTTCCTTCTTCACAAACACTTTTGAGCCATGCACCTATCTTTTGAGAGTGTTTTAAACGTGATGAGCTAAATCCCAACACTAGGATAATGGAGGAAGCTATTTTCCACACTTGTTTGGTAACTATAATTGATTCTTTATGATTTTTTGCATTTATTTTAATTGATTTATGATTTTTACTAATTGGTTGTCATTTAATTTGATGGGTCATGCTTAGCTTAAGTGTTTTGATGGTCCATGCTTATGATTTACAATCAATGTTTTAAAAATCTACCTTTGGCAAAGAAATAGAGTCTATAAAAAAGTTTTAATTGTTAAGAATTGATATGTGCATCACTCGAGTATGAATAACGGTGGAATCCTGAGTCTCAGTCTCTCTAAATATTATCATCTTTTTTATTTATTTGCTAGTTTAAATTAAATTTAGGTCAAAAATCCAGTCTTCACAAGTCCGAGCAACGAACTTTTTCTTACCATTGTCTATAATCACATCAATTTTTGGCGTCGCCGACGCGAATTTATTTTTAGGTTAGATTTTTAGATTTTTTTTTTTTTTTTAGGTTTAGTTTAGGATATTTTTATTTATTTTCTCTTTTAGATTACTTGGGTATTTTTCTTGTCTTTATTGTGCAGGTGATTTTTTTACAATTATTGTGGAAATTGCCTACCAAAGAAGGTAAGTAATATCACTCAATTTTTATTTCATTAATTTTTTTTAGATTTTCATTTTGTAAATAAGTAAATTAGGAAGTTATGATTTCTTTTGTACATATTCAGTTAGATTTTTATTTTATTTTTTATTTTATTTTGTATATTTAAAAAAAAATGCACACACCAATTGCATCTTCCTGCACCGATATTAGAAAAACACGTGGAATAGTACATTGAACCCTCTGGGTGTTATCAGTCGAAATTCCACAAGCATTAGCCTTGTACCTTTGACTAGTCTTTGGCTGTAGGTATATTTTGCTAAGGTAACCTGAGTTTACCCAATTGTAGTTGATCTTGCGTTTGCACGTTCACCATATAAAAAAAATGTTGAACTGGTATTACGATAGCCAATACAATGAATATCCGACTGAGTATCAAAACGGACATTACCCGTACTATGATTATAGTGTGGATAGTAGTTGGGACCACTACCAACCTTCCGAAGGTTATGGTTCATACCAGAGTGATCCCAATTACTATTCGTGCGCGCACCAGTCATATGAACGGGAAAACGAGCAAAATTTGAGTTTTTTTTCTTTGAAGGATGCCCTCTAGAAGTTGCAATTGAGTATTATTTCTTTCGAAAATTCCATGAAGCGAATGGGATTTTTTACTCTTTATAATGATCCAAATACCATTTTAGAAAGATCACTCAAGTTGTTGCGATCTAATACTCCTTATGAACCTATTATGCTTTTAGAAGAGGCCCTCAAGCAGTTAATTGAGAATACAAATAGGTTTGAATTAGAGAAAAAAGAAAGAATTGCAGCAGGGAGAATTGCTCAAAATGAATTTAATTGCCAAAATAGTGTTTCCAATTTTTCCCTTGATAATAATGATGAATATTTACCTAATTCAGAGGACGAGATTGGAATATAAGACACTACTTATTTAGATAAGGTTCAATCATCTTCATATTATTATGATGATGAGGATATTGTTGATGAGGAAATTGAAATCCGTAGTCATAATGATGAGAAATTTTTTACAACAATTAAGCTTCACGATAATAATGATGTTTCTAATTCCAATCTCAATAATGTTGATGATTATTTTCATATTCAAGAGAAAAAGGATTTAACTAGAGACACCATTGTTAAAGATGGTGAAATATTTCCTTGTTATTATGAAGACGATGATGGTTTAGAGGAACGAGTTTATCCTTTAGAGTCCAACGATTCGAAGAACATATTCCTTGACGAAGATGATAGACTCGTAGAGATTTTAAATATGAGTGAGGATGCCCTACTGCTTATAACTTAGAAGAAGCAATTGACCATTTTCAGGAATCTGATGACCTGGAAATTAGAGATATTGTGACTAGTCTTTCTAGAGACACCCAAAATTCTAAGTTTGGGGGTGATTATCGTCCTCCCTGTGCTTTACCTTTAAATCTTATAAAGATCCCTCACTTGCGACATGACATTTGTGCCTTAACCATTTTACAAGAGTATCTGCATACACGTTTTCCTGAACCTAATAATGTCCAAAAAGAAGTTCAGTTGTTAGAGACCCATCATCTGGTTGATGTGGTCTATCCAGTCAATAATATCAAGATTGAATTTGTTTTCCCACAAAAAAAAAAAATTCTTCCAATTGTGGGAACGTTTGAATGCCAAATGTGTCAGTTATTAAGTTTTGAGACTAAGCCTAATTACTTTAGGAGATTATAATCAACACATTTGTTTAAAAATGACCACCACCTCTATTGTGGTCAACTGTGTAAGTCCAATCTGATTAACTTTGAGGATCCACAATTATTCAGGTTATTATTATGTGCTTCTAATTTCTTACTTGAGTTCTTCCAGACTCTACAACCTGATCCTTCTGATTCTACCTATGAGGAAAGTCAGCCCATGAAAATATTTTATCTAGGCCCTTTTCTAGAACCTGAACCTGAACCACAACTAAATATAGTTGTCTTAAACAAAACACTAGATAAGGATATGCTCGGTTTTTTCATTTTCTTGGCCTGTTGCAGTTTCTCTTTATTTGTGTCAGCTCTATTTGATTCAGATGACCCACAGTTGTTCCGACTATTGTTATATGATTTTATGAGGTGACTAGTCCTTTCTTAAGTCTGGTTGAAGAATTTAAACTTAGCACTTCTTGGGAGGTAACCCATGTTCTTGCGATATAGTAATATCCTTCCTTAACTCTTTTCTTCAATTGGCAACAATTTCTCCTTGTTTATGTTTTTAATTTCATCTTTAGAACATTGAGGACAATGTTAGATTTAAGTTTGGGGGTAAGGAAAAAACTTTTAGTGCAATAATAAACTCCAAAATTTAGAAACTTGTGAACAATTCATGATGACACTGACCATTCTAAATAGATGGAAACAAACTTCTTGGTTGTAGGAGTTGAAGGACCCACCTAAATGGTCTATTTATAAAAGGACAAAGCTTAGGTGTTAGAAATAACATGATAGTCGTCAGCATATCTCGGAGTCGTCACCATATCACGTTCTGTTTTTATTTTTGCAACTTTTTGTGTTTCTTTAAGTGATTTGGTGGGTCACTAGTATCGCCTTGTTGTCGCCTAGATGAAGTAGAATAATTGAGATCCAGCCCCATTATTTTAATTGAACTTGACCTATTTTTTTTTTTTTAAAATGACACTTGGATAGCAAAATGTGTGTGTTCTCCCTGTCTCTGTCGCCTAAGCAAGCTGGAGCGCAGGATCTATGGGAACTATCATGTAATCCGCTGACAGGAAACATGCGCTTAGATTCAAAAGATATAATCATGTTGTCATAAAATAAAATAAATAAATATTATATATTCAATAAATCGACCGCTGGGGCCCTTGTATATACCAACAGAGTTGATATTAGAATTAGGATTCAGACCAGTGGGTGCGTATCTCAATCCATCTTGGCATGATGTTCATATAGATATTTTGGGAAACACCATTCACCTTCGTCAACATGCGTAAACTTTTATCTCCATATCCATTTTCTTAATCTATACATGTGATTGGTGTTTGTTAGATTCTGAGTATCGTGGTCCATTGTACGACTTTCTGAGTAGTGTTTTTTTTCTTCTTATATATGAATTTTAGTACGTTTGAGTTCAAACTCGTGTGTGCCAATTGGATTCAAAACAAGGTAATTCCTTCCACAGCCAAAAAATTTGTAGCCAGCTAAATAGCATGTTTAGTGTCTACGCTCAATCGTTCGCAAGTGGCTAGATTTTGGAGTAAAGGTTTTGTGGGTACACCTCTTGTAAACCCTCATGAGACTAAAACTCGTCTGATAGGGACACCATGGGTTTAAAGGATTGTATCACACGTTAAGTGCAATCGCGATGCCTGCGAAAGTGAGTTAGGATTTTTTATTTTCTAGATTAGATTTGCTCGAGGACTAGCAAATGATAAGTTTGGTGTATTTGATAGACAAATTTATATGTCTTATTTGAGCTTATTTTAATATATTGTTAGTCCTTATTTTGTACTAACTTTGTGTTTTCAATGTGTTTGTAGGTATTTTTGAGAAATAAATAATGTGGAAAAGATGGCTTCAAAAGTGTTAAAAGCACCCTTCAAAAGCGTTAAAAAGCACATTCATTTTGGATTAAGGCACCCACCAAAATTATTAAAGCCACCCAAGCCTTGGATTTGGGAACCCACTCATTTGAATTTCAAAACATATTTTTGGAGGTAAAATACTTCTTAAACTGAGAAGATCTGAAACGAATAATCTGGAGATTTTGGGTTGTTAAAGACAAATAATAAACCCATGCTCTAATAAGAGAAGTTTCACAAGTTTTGGAAACTAAAAAACCAAAAAATCTCGAAAAATTTGGTCGTGAAAACAAAACACATAGAAAAGAAAAGCTATATCGGGAAACATGGGATTTTGGTCATGTTTATCTTATTTTTAGTTCTATATTAATTGAGACAGATTAAAGAGACAGATTAAAGAGACAGAATCATCGAAGATATTGTTGCAGAAGAAACACAATCATGATCGAGATAAAAACAACGTCCGAGATATGATATTATTCTGCCAAGATTTCAAGCATTGATTAAAAGATTTTTTCTCGAAGATTTGAGTTGGGTGATGGTGTATTATAAATAGAAGAGATTGGAGAAACATTTGGGGGGCTGACAGAGTCCGGAGATCAAGAAAATAAAAAATCAGATCATCTTTGCTCGTGAAAAAAAGGATGAATAAATTGTTGCCTAAAGTTTGAAGAAACCGTTGTAATAGGGTGAATTATTGTCTTTTCTTTTAATTTCAATATCTTCTGTAATGGTTTTGTGAATAGTATCTGCAACAATTTCTGCATAAAAGAACGGTCCTTTATTTACTTAGCCTGAAGTGAGTCGTTTATTCTTTAAAGCCTTTTATTCATTCATCGACTCAGTTGGACAGTTCTTTTTGTATTTTTCTTCTTCACAAACACTTTTGAGCTATGCACCAATCTTTTGAGAGTGTTTTAAACGTGATGAGCTAAACCCCAACATTAGGTTAATAGAGGAAGCTATTTTTCACACTTGTTTGGTAACTATAATTGATTCTTTATGACTTTTTGCATTTATTTTAATTAATTTATGATTTTTACTAATTGGTTGTCATTTAATTTGATGGGTCATGCTTAGCTTAAGTGTTTTGATGGTCCATGCTTAGGATTTACAATTAATGTTTTAAAAATCTACCTTTGCAAAAAAATAGAGTCCGTAGAAGAGCTTTAATTGTTAAGAATTGTGACTGCCAATGAATCTTGTGAAAGAGTCTATTTGCCACATTATCTGTGTAACTAATAAAATCTTCATCGCTTTCTTTGACTTTCATTTGCTTATTCCGAATGTGATTCCACTATTTGTATGTCCACCCTAGATAAACAACACTTCATTAAGAGGAACAAGGGTATCATCCAAACCGGAGGATCTATGATAAGTTCAATGTCCAGACAAAATGAAAAACTGCATCGTAATCTTATTTTAAGCCAATGTAGAGAATCTGACGTGAATTGAACACGCAACCTTCTGACTTGGAGTCAGACGTTCTACCATTGCGCCATAGATTAATATTGCAAACACATTTAAAGGCGTTTGTCTGAATGATTGACAATTTTGCATTTCTGTATTTCTGCCACAAAAGGAAAATATCTTAGACAACACGAGCATGTTACTCAACACACACACCTAATAACTAAAACTAAGCATATCCAGGGCATCAATTCCAAACAACTGGCTGCAGCCCTTGAGATTATTTGAGGCAATGCTGGAAGTATAATTGTGGATTCCTACTGATAGGTCTTCAGTTGAATGACACCATGGTATTTCGTATTATACCTGTTGAATGACACCATTCATTCAACTCAAAACCCGGCATCCAAAAAAATTCTTTTGTTTAGCTTATGAAAAGCACGATAAAGAATTGTTGCAAAAGATCGCTTGAAGATTAGATGGTCGGGATAGTTGCACCAATGATTTTTAAGAGAGAAGCCACCAAACCATAACAATCCAGAAACAAAAAAAATACTTGATCCAAATAAGTATACATCATCCAATACTCTGTATTCATCCATCAATCTCCAACCATTCATCAGTTGGAGCAAGATATGCTTGCCGACATAATCCACCTAACATACATGAACATAATCAGTTAGGGCAATCTGAAATGTTAGCATCGTGATGTAATCACATATGTATATACTCTATTCACTCAAATGTTGCAGCATAACAAGACTTCTAAATGTTTTTAAAGATCAAGCAGATTCTATTCACTGCATACTATAACAATTCTGCCAATTCAATATATGTCAATGGCATCATTATAAGTTTGTAGAGGTTCCTCAACTGAGGTTGTGGCTTCCATAACTGAACAATGGACATGAAAAATACTGCCCATTGTGTACATGTAATTAAATCAATATATGGCTGAAATCTTAACAAAATACAATACGGTCACTTAAAGTACAATAATTTATCACGACAGTGAAAACCTACTAGTCAAAAAGCTTGCAAGTTTCCACCATTGTTCTGTATTAAAAATTAAAACATCCAAATCAATCCATTCTTTACTAATATTATCCAACTTATTCAACTTAGGTGCTGATCTAACTCCTTTCAGATCAATTTTTGGCACCCAACCATGCTGCACCAAGAAAACTGATCGAAAGAACTCAATAATAACAAAATTGAAAGAACTGAACCCTACACCCAAAAACCTATCTGCTTACTAATCCTATTCCCATTCACTTCGTAAATGATTTTCTAATCTTCTACTCCAGTCATAAGCAATCAAATCAAAGACTCTCATGGTGTTCTACTCACCGAATTACCAACGCGACATTAGAGTTCCAGATTCAGCAAGCAGATAAATTATAATAAATCAAGGTTAAAATTAGGGCTCAAGTAATTTCTAACAATTCAAGAAACCCTACGAACAATACACCAATTAAAGAACATGCAATAAGAAAGATCATACCTTGCGCATTTGCTAGTGCGAATTCACAAAAACAACAAACTGAGTTAAAATCAAATTTGGATGTAGAGGTAGTGTGGAAGAAAAATAAACTCTGCACAAACTCAGACGAAGAAAAGAAGCGGAAGGAGCACCACGTAGAACTAAAGGGATTTTGTTTCACCAACAACAGTCTCAGCAGACAAAGAAGATGAACATGTCTCCTTTTGATAATGGAAGAACAAATATGACTAGGGAGAGATATGTTCAATTTCTTTCCTTTATCATGTTCTATGTTAGGTGGTGTTTGTTTTTTTCCACTATACAGTGGTTATCACTTTAAAGTGAAAATCATTTTAAAGTACTTGTGCTTTCAAATGTTATTTTGAAGTGCTGTGTGTTTGTTTTCTAGGCGCTTTAAAGTGCATTTTTGAAGTGATGTATGTTTGTTTTTTTACTTTAAAATGTTTTTAATGTTACAACTGTCTATTTTACCCTTAGATATGTTTCTTCAATTTTAATCTCAAAATTTATTCTGGAGCGACTTATTATAATTTGGGCTATATACACAATCATTTTATTTATTTATTTAACAAAAGATTTAATTAATATTTAACAAAAATTTTAATTATTTTTTTTAAATATTAAAAAGCTATCAGAAAAAGTAAAAAAAAATTGAAAAAAAAACCTAAAAAAAATTGAAAATAAATAAATAAAATAATTAATTAATTATAATTAACTAATTAATCAAAATTAACATTAATTAAACAAGGGGTAGATTAGCCATTATATAAAATAAATGGATAAGAGATTTATTAAACGGTGAAAGTTTAGATTTTTAGGTTTGTGAAAGATTGGGGATAGAGTTTGAAATAGTAATAGTTGTTAAAGGATAAAATGGGTAGTAAGTGATAAATATTTGAAGTGGTAAAATTAAAGTAGTTTTTAGCTACTTCATATTTTGCACTTCAAATCATCACCACTTCAAGTAATAATCACTGTATAGTCAAAAAACAAACACCCCATTTTATATGGGTCCCGCCATTTTAAAGACATTGAAGTGAATATAAAAAAACAAACACCCTCTTAGTTTTTGGCTCGTCTTGATTGGAGCCTAAAGTTTCTTAAGCCAAAACAGTGCCAACTCATCAACATTCGGTTACCGTCAGATGAATGGTTGTGGACGATTATAAAATTTTGTCTAAAGCATGAGTCAAAAACATGAGTCCCATGATCCGAACCCTTTTCAAATACTAACTATATAACTAAATTTAATAATCTAACCTAACCGCTAACATCTAACTAAATTAATTAATTCTTATTTATAAAAAGAAATGGTGACAGATAAATCCGTTCGTTCAAAAACTCCTTTCTTTGGTGAACAACGGATGTCATTTTTCAGTTTCTCATATATAAATCGTGGCTGACAATTCATCCACTTTTATGCCTTAATATGACGGCCAAATCACTTCTTAATCCACTCACCAACTTCTCCCCCCTCCCTCTCGCCATCTTCATCTCTTCCATCTTCACTTTCACCCATTAAAAACCCAGATAACGCACTCCATAAAGACCTCTTCCGTTACGAACTTTATCTCCTCCATTTTCCATTCCAGGCGCAATTATGCCCTAACTTTCTCCTTCTGCAGTTATGTTTCTTAGCCTCTACATAAACCTCGATCCAGGTTATTATTTTCACACCTTTCTCCATTGCTTTCTACAAATCAACAGCTTATTATTTTTAGGTCTGAATTCTTTTTTACTTCAATTTTTCCTCAATCGTTGCTCTCTATCTCAATTAGGGGTTGTTAAATTTCTCTTAGGTCTGAATTATTTTTGTTCTTCAATTGTTGCTCTCTATCTCAATTTGGGTTCTTTTTATTTCCCTCAGTATTCTTAGTCACAACTGTTTTTGTTCTAAAAATTTTAGCTTTGAATTCTTTTTGTTCTTCGATTTTTCCTCAACGGCAGATAGTTTAGCACAATTGTTGATATCTATCTCAATTAGGGCTTTCTAAATTTCGCTTGGGTCTGAATTCTTTTTGTTCTTCAATTTTTCTTCAACGGCACATCAGTTTAGTACAATTGTTGCTATCTATCTCAAATAGGGCTTTTTTAATTTCTCTCATTATTTTTAGAAAACAGTTTAGTGCAATTGTTTATAATCTTTGATGTTATAATATGTAATTGACCTTATCTTAATCAGGTTCCATAGATTTTTGTAAGATATTTTAACTGCTAAATTTTTAATATTTGATGTTCTAATCTGTAATTTTTCACAGCCGCTTCGTTTTTATCGGAGCTCATGGTGGATTTAATCATGGAGAACCAAGACAAATGGTTATCTTCAAATTCATGCTAATTGTGGATTGAATCAGACGAAAACAGGAGTAAGCACTAGCATTCTCACCAATTCTTTTTGATATTTTTTTCATGAAATTGTGTTATTTTTTAATCAGTTTTTTTATCGATGTAGATATGTGATATGGTTGCAGTTGCAAAAAAATTGGTGGATTGAATCAGATGATAACAGAAGTTTGATGGCTGCTGAATTAGACTTACCCTAGCATGTTGTTATCTTCACATGGGTATAGTGAATTCATCTTCTTCAGATTTTGCAATACAAAATTGTTGCAAAGAAGAAATCTAAACGTGGGAGTTTGAAGATCACAAACTGAGGAACAAGGACTCTCAAAATCTATTGTTTTCGCATGTCTCAGCCTTCTCGAGATATTCTCATCTTTGCAAGTAATGCTCACTCACTCTCACTCTCTCTTTGTTTAGTTTATTTGCCTGAATCGTTTACTTACTTTGCTAAATTGGTGATTTTTATAGGGTTAACGGAATTGATTTTGAGGAGATCACTGTAAATTTAACGCAAGGTGAACATAAATTGCCTGAATACAAAGGTGAGTCATTGAGATCGTCTCTTAAAAATTGCACGAATATACTCTCTTGATCAACACTCATGCCTTGAATATGTGTGCCTGCATAACTTATCGTAGCTAAAATATCTTATCTTATGGTGCATGCTTGATTTGAAATAATTATGTTTTTCAGCTTTTTTGGTAGTAAGAAAAGTATAAGGATTTCAAATGCAAAGATTGCTCACGTTTTCTTTTTCAATTTTTACTGACTCATCATTAACACTTAACAGAATATATCCGTCTTTAAACTACTGTACAACTAATAGCTTCTCATTCACTCACTTCATCCCATTTCCTCCGCCTCACCACACTGTGTCTTAGCCTCATAGGAAGCAAAGGGTCATGGCTATGAAGAATGAAGCAGCAATTAAGGAAATCGAAATCAGTTGCAACTAAAGCAGGTTGGTATGTTTTAGATTTTCATATTATGACATATGCTTTAAATTATGTATATTTGATAAATAATGGTGTTGTTGTTGGTGCATTTGATCTTGAAAGGACTTAATAGATGTGGGAACAATTGTAGATTAAGATGGATGAATTACTTAAGACCAAATATCAAAAGAGGCAATATTTCTGACCAAGAAGAAGACTTAATACTTAGACTATACAAACTATTGGGAAACATGTAAAGTTTCTAATTAAATTAACTTCTTGGTTTAGTTTCGTTATCGTCTTAGTCGAATATTGCAATTTGAATCAATTTTGTGATCATATCAGGTGGTTTAAACGAGGATGCTGAGGCTTTTTTGAACTTTTGGATTCATTCTGGATAGCCTGTAAAATTTGAAGTCCATGCTGGATACTGCAGAAAGTACAATTCCAGCTCAAGTAACATGTAACTAATCACCAGTTAAAATTACGAGTATCGTTACCAGATATCCAAAAAAATGATAAGTTAGTGAGGTTTTAGTGAATACTTTTTGGTTGAAAGAACAATCCTGGCATCTTTAGTATCACAACTTGGGTCTTGCATGAGATGGTGACTTAATGCCCATCCAACTATTTTCTCTGCATCTTCTTCATTATAGGAATGACAAAACTTAGAGTACAGATTCTTAAAAAAAACAAACACTTCATAGAAGTGACCTGTATATGTCATGAAATTATAAAATAATCTTACTTTCATTTGTCAAAGTGATCTTTAATACACAGTGTCTCTAATCCTTCGCAGTCCAACCCGCACCGATTGACAACCTACATAAGGTGAAGAACTGTTGTTAACTGTAACCATTTCTAGTATTAAAATCTTCAGGGTGCAGGCACATCAGTTATTAATGGACCCCGCAAAGAACAGGTAAAGT
The DNA here is from genome assembly GCA_023531435.1 of Papaver californicum. Lineage (NCBI taxonomy): Eukaryota > Viridiplantae > Streptophyta > Magnoliopsida > Ranunculales > Papaveraceae > Papaver > Papaver californicum. The sequence goes on from JAJJMC010030977.1 coordinate 2,013,006, forward strand.
TTCTAATTGTATTAGCTTCATGGTTTAATTGTTATCGGCTTAGTCGAATATTGCAAGTTGAATAAATTTTTTGATCATATATCAGGTGGTCTAAACGAGGATGCTCTAAACCCAGCGGAAGATCTGGAACCGATGGGCAAAGTGAAAATGAAGATTGGAGACAACATTTATGATGTCGTCATATGTGGAATATTTCTTAATACAGTATAGTCTAAATTTATACACAGAAATATAAGAAATTAAATTTCGTTTCAATAATATCAGAATGATACTGCTATACTATCCGGGTTTTTTCCCAAGATTAAAAAGTTGGACGACATTGACCTAATCAACCATAACCGCATATACCCGAATATGCTGTATGCACCAAGGTTTCTACACCAGATACATGCATCACTGTATCCATCACTTTCGTGTGAAAACAAGTATTCCCAAAAAAGTTGTCATTTTTTGGTCTATGATTGAGAGCATAGTGATGTATGGATTTGGTGCAAAAATTTGGTGCATGCATATCAAATTCTGCATATAGTAAAATACCTTACACTCTACCGTGTATAAAATTTACCGTATAATTTTGTTGGCAGAAGCACTAGCAGTAGCAGGAGGTAATAGCAAGTAGGCTCCACGCAGATAGAACAAGATCCATGAATCCCTAAATTACCGGTCGAAATGACTTTTCTGAAGAGAAGAAAAGATACCGTCTCTGAAGTTAGTTTCTCCCTTTACATTTAGTTGTTCGTTAGCAACAACATTCTTGGACGCTTATGATGCAAGAAATTAGCTCACCCAATTGCTGTTGAACAACAAACTAGAGCAACATTCATTCAACAGTAGAGCTGTTTGGGGGATTTCATACATGTTAAACAAAGTTTATAATTCAGGTAGTTAGTTGGCGAAACAATTGAGTACCCGTTTGGATACTAATCCCATTGCTTTTAACTGATATTAATCCATATAGACCATCCCAACCGCAACTCGACCATTTATGTATTTGTTGTCTCATGATATAGTCGAGGTGGCGGAGGAGATGGTCGAAATGGACTAACTATATCAGTTTAATGAAACAACGGGGGCATTTTCAAAATGGGTCAGCCAAATAGAAAAAAGAAACATCGAATCGAATTACAGTGAAACAGAGTACCCCCAAGGGGTGACCTGAGAACACGAGTGGTGGTTATTTTCAGCCACCACCAAAACTTGGTATTATCATCCTCGGTATGTTATTCTCTTTGAATTAATTTGTGTATTTTTTCTTATTTCCTACATTCAGTATATTCATTTCTCTCCGTGTTCGTTAACAACTTTTGTCTTAGTAATATTTGAAACGAATTCGTCTAAACTCTCGGATTATCTTTTTTCAATTAATGTCCAGTTTAATTGGGTATGACAAAAGAAAGCTTCACAGTTTATCTATTTACATCTACGGTTAAAGAAACATGCAATTATCGAGGAGTTTTATGACAAACAAGAGAAGGTAAATTTGGAGCTGTCACATATTATTTGCGCCTCTATAGCATAATATGGTATAGAAGCAGGCCTTATGGAATTAAAACACATGGGGCCTTCATACACTTGGACTAATAAAAGGTAAGAAGATCAGCTGATAAAGAAAAGACTTGATAGAGCTCTCGTTAACATTCATTGACAAACCAATTTCTCTACGGCTATTGTTCAGAACATAGCCTGCTTCGGATCTTATCATAATCCCATCATGTTGGATACTGAAGTCTCAAGTAGTAAACTCTCGGGTTATTTCAAGTTCTTCCGATGCTGGTTTCAAGATGAGTCTTGCAAAAAACTGGTGGAGGAGAATTGGAAAACCGACGAGATTGGCTCAGATGCGTACACCCTTATCAACAAGTTAAAAAACACAGAGGAAGCTCTCCTAATATGGAAAAAAGAGAAATTTGGCATCATCGAATGCCATATTGACTCCATTGAAGCTGAGCTAGTCCAAACCCAAGGAAAGTTTGATAAGGAAAGCACTGATCTCCAAATTAATCTTGAAACTGAACTCCAACGATGGTATGACATCCAAGAGAGTTTCTGGAAACAGAAATCGAGGGAATATTTCATTAAAGACGCGGATCGCAATACAAAGCTCTTTCATTCGCTAACAAACCATCGTCTGAAGTCTAATAGGATTGAAAGCCTTAAAGACAAATCTGGTGTGTGGCAAACTGAAAGGAATGTGCTCGAAGAATCGTTCACTTCCCACTTTAGAGAAATCAGCTCTACCTTGATGCGTCGGAAAACCGATTTTGTTTTACCGCAAGCGCACAGTGTCGAAAGATGTAGACAAGAGCAAATACGGTTCGTTCCCACGAGGAGTTTGGATTAAAATATTTTTTTTAGGTTTTTTTATAAAGAACTTAATTAACTAACGAATTAAGATTATTTAATAAAGTTTGAAAACAATAAGAGGAAAACGTTAAGGTTCCGGGAATCCGTTGTAGATTAGGGTTTAATTGCGTTCGTCACATAGGGTTTCGATTTCAAAAAGAATTGTTTGTTCTCAACCTAAAGTAGAATTTCGAAGTACTAAGTATACGGGGCATAAATAGTCAAAGAATATTCATAAAACAATTTCATACAAGGTTTCAACGAGTCCTTCTACTAATCAAACAATGAACTATACGTGGCATAGAACATGAAAAATCATCGAGACGGTAAACCGTTGAGAGAGAGACAAATTAATGATATTTAGTTCATATAATTGAAAACCCTAGTTTTGAAACACAAATAAAACCATGTCTACAAGTTCATCCTTTCGCCCTAACAAAGGAATTAGCCCAACATGGGTTTCTCAAAAGCCATAAAAATTAATTAAGAAAAGAAAACAAACTAACCCTTGATCCCTGTTCGTGAAGCTCTACTTCTGTCCGTGAGCTTCTCTGGCTGTGTCCGTCAAAGTATGTCTCTGTATCGTATATTGTATGGGATGTCTTCGGTTGTTGAGGTACTCGGCTATATATAGCCATCCAAAGAGAATCCGTTTCCTAATATGACTCAAAACCAAATCCTACCGGAACTTAAAAACAAATCCTATTAGAACACGGATTAGTTCCTAAAACTTTAACTTTAGTCGCAACCTTTCCCAGACTTCTCCTGATCTTTCCATGCTGGATTGCCGCTTCCTGACTTCTCGGCCAATCAACCCCCTCAACTCCAACAGACTCAACTCTTCTTTTTTTTTCTTTCGTAAACTCTAAACAAAGAACTGCTCCCTTGTTTCATATGAAACTCCAACTCCTCACATAACATTCCAACTCGAGTAACAATCTCCATCAGTTCTCAACTGCCATGGTCTCATTTCCATCCACTACCAGCACCCTCAACTTCCATCTACATCATAACTCCATGCTCTCTGCCAGGCTCTATTTTCACTGCCAACAGCACACAGACTCATACCCTTCAGTTCACGACCAAAAGCTCCACTAAATCTCGAGTTCTTGTCCATCATCACCATAACTTTCGTGAACTGCAACACCCAAGACTCATCATAGTCACCATCATCGATTCTTACTGCTTTCATCACTCCAACAGAAAACTCGAGCAGCAAGTTCACCTTCTAACCCAGAACCCATCAGCGACTCTATATCTCGAGCTCCATATTTCATCACAGGCCATTAATGGCAGTTGAACAACACAACAACTTCTCCGGATAATCACATATTCATACTTGACAACTTTATCATCACGAAAACGCAAGAGCCACAGCCCATCGAATTCACTGCAGCCTCAACAGCTCATCGACAGCCTTGCTCTACCAACTACCAGCGATTGAGAAACTCCATCGACTCCACCAGAACTCAAGTTCTCTTCACTCCCATTGTCTATTCTCACGTTCTCACTCCCATCAGCCTACAACCAACAGTCACCATTAGCAGTGACATGTTCGTCACCTAACTGTGTCCAGTAAAAATCAGCTTTCGCTGTTGTAGAAGGAAGAAGAAGGTGGCGCCTTCAAATATCTGGGCAGCCCTTATCAACACGGCTGGGTGTTGCAGCTATATTTGAAAGTTGGCAGCCCTGAACGAACTGGATGGTGCCATTAACATTATTTGAATCTTGGCAGCCCTTAGCGTATGCCAGGTTGTCAATATCAGTCTCTCTTGAAATGACCTTTTTTCCCTTAGTATTCGTTTCGCTCATAACTTTCTCATACGAAGTCAGAATGACCTCGTTCTTTCGTCTTTAGCTTCGTAATTTAATTTTCTACAAGATGGAGGGTAGAAATCCTGGAATAGACTGAGATCCTCTGGGTCTCTGGCAATTCTTCTCTTGTAAAGCTCCATTTCACTTGTTTTTCAGAGATGTAACCTAATAAAACACTTAAACTTCGAAAGTAATACTAACACACGGTAATTCACACGAAATCTATCAAATAAGAATAAGGAAATGATACTTAAAATATATAAATTATGCACTTATCATACCTCCCACAACCTCATAGATCCCTCCATCTTGGATCTCTTCTCCCCAATAATCACCCAGAGGAAAACTCAGACCTCACTTCTATCCCAACTATTCAGGAAATAAAGGATGCCATTAAGGATATGAAATCTTGGTCGGCTCCTGGACCAGATGGCTTCCAAGTTGGGTTTTACCAGCATACTTGGGATACAGTTAAAGTCGATGTTTTCAAAATATTCCAATCCTTCTTCTCTACCACCTACATCTTAAAAGAACTCAACAACACCTATATAACACTCATTCCTAAAACTAAGTGCCCCCAGGACCCATCGGAATTTAGGCCTATAAGCCTCTGCAATATAACCTATAAGATAATATCTAAACTTATTGCGAATATGCTAAAGCCACTCCTGGACAAGATCATTTCTAACACTCAATCTGCTTTTATTCCGGGTCGAAACATCCATGATAATGTAATAGTTGCTCAAGAGGTTGTTGAAGTAATGAAGAGAAAACAAGGTGTTTCGGGTTACCTGGGGATAAAACTAGACATGATTCAAGCCTTTGATAGGATTGAATGGGATTTCGTTCTCCAAATAATGAAGGCTAGGATTCTCATATACTTAGTGCCACCTGATTGAGTAATGCATCACCACCACTTACTGTGCCCCCATCCTAAATGGCCCTCCATGCAAATACTTCAAACCCCGCTCGTGGTCTGAGGCAAGGAGACCCTCTTTCTCCTTACATATTCATCATATGCATGGAAGCCTTATCTAGGATGCTTGTGGCGGCGGAAAATGCGATTCTCATTCATGGTATAAGGATTTGTAGGAATGCTCCTCCAATCAGTCATCTCCTTTTTGCAGATGACTGTCTCATCTTTGCGAAAGCGGATGAAGGAGAAATTGTTACTCTCTTACAAATTCTTACTACCTTTAGCAATTCTAGTGGTCAATGCATAAATTATAACAAATCTGGTGTTTTTGGTAGTTCTAATGTTTCTAGCTCTTTAAATTATGACATGATTAACTGGCTTCGTATGTCCACCATTAGTCGTCAGGAGAAGTACCTTGGCTCAATTATCTTTCATCAACGAGGCAAGTCTTTATCTTTCAATTTCATTCTCAAAAATATGGAACGTCTCCTTCAGGGTTGGCAATCCAAGATGATCTCTCAAGCGGGAAGAGCAACCCTCATCCAATCTGTAGATAGCTCTCTATCTAACTACCAGATGGGTTGCCTTTCTCTCCCGAAAAAGACGATCAACGAAATGGAACGAATTCAAAGAAACTTCTGGTGGATTAAATCTGAGGAAGATAAATACTCCCCCTATCTCTTGGAAAGCCTTGTGTAAACCAAAGAGTGTTGGTGGACTGGGATTCAAAGATCTAAAGATCTTCAATGAAGCCATGCTTGTCAAAACTGCTTGGAGGTTGATTCAAGGTAGGGATGCCCTCTGGCGCCAAGTTCTCATAGCAAGATACTTCCCGTATCACCACCCTCTTCAAACTGCCCCACACTCTAGAGACACTTGGATTTGGAGGGGGATAAGAAAAGGCCTAGAAGTGATTGATAAATTCCATGTTTGGGCAGTTGGAAATGGTGGCTCGATCTTGATATGGGAAAGTAACTGGCTTTCGTCTCTTAACAGATCTCAGATCACCCAAGCTCAAAGGATCTCCTTCTATCGTCGAGTTGAGCACCTTATTGATCATAGTACCATGTCCTGGAAGCTAGACATCCTCCAATTTCTTTTCTCCCCCCACAAGTTGAGGAAATTCTAGCTACCCCCCCTTATGGAAGGGATTGAGGACAAACTTGTCTGGTCCCTAACTACAAATGGAAAGTTCTCCGTAAGCTCAATTTATAAAAAGCTTATCGAGCAAAACTCTCCAGATACCCTCTCCTCGACTGTCCCGGCTAAGATATGGAACCGAATTTGGCGCATAAATACGCCCTATCGTGTTAATGTCTTCATCTGGAAACTTGTAAAGGGCATTCTTTCTGTTAAATCTAGAAGTTTTAGACACAAATGCCCTTCTGAACAACTATGCCCATTTTGTGATGATGCGATTGAAACACCATCCCATCTGCTTGGTGACTGCCCCATTTCTCTCGAAGTTTGGCATGAGTTTAGTCCGGTCATCCTAGATAGTATGTGCACTCATAATAGTATAGAAGACTGGATTCAGTCTTGGAATGGTAATGATGCATACAATGATCACGATCTTATAGCTTTATATGTCAAGTGTTGTGGCAAATTTGGAAACATAGGTGCAATGTGGTATTTGAAGGAAAAACCCAAAATCCCAGACAAATCATCCTCATTGTTAACAGCCAACAAATCATCCCAAACCCCGGCACCCCTTGTATGAACATCCCCCCAACCCACCACCTACCCACTCTTCATAATAACCTCTGTCCTACTGTCATTAATGTTCAGACTAATCATTGTTACCCTCACCACCAACTGGATACCCGCATTCGTAATCAAGATGAAATCACCTTCCATCAGGAACATCCCAGCACCTCCCTGCACCCCCCCAGTTCTTCTTCTCAGGCTCATAACACCAGAAACCAGCCCCCCAAAAACCTTTTTAAAGGTTCCGGCATCGATTGCCATGGTCCCAACCCATCACCTTCAACAAACCCAATCATCAGAACTGATCTGGCGCACACTGTTATACAAGAACAATAACAGAAATGTTTCCATTAGTCACAAAATTGACGAGGTGAACCAGCTGCAGCTGATGGCAGCTGGTATTATTCACAGATCCGTTCCATCTTTGGATACACAAGATGAAAATTTTGAGCTTCTTTTTACAGGTTTTCATATGCAGGATATAAGTGATGCTCATGCTCACTCTTCAATGGCAGCGAGTTCTTTCCCCAGATGGATTG
>JAJJMC010030977.1:2030220-2107784 GCA_023531435.1 Papaver californicum
TCACTGTTTTTCTCATTATAGTGGTGCATCCTAGATGCGAAGTATCTGGAATAATAGGGTCTGCGTTATGTCTTCCCACTTGCTTCCCTATGTGGGTATTAGGTAGATGGGAAAGGTCCCAAAAGTACCTACCAAATGTCGGTGGAGAAAAGGTCATAAAGATAATTACCAAATGTGGGTCCATGATGTTCCCTTAATTGAATCTCATTGAAGAGTTTGCTTAGAGTAAGATTTTCAAGACTCGGGAGCAGTCTCTAGTGATGCAATTCTAATGGACTATCATAGGCAGTTAGCCTGATGCTATTCCTGGACAGAAATTGGGCGCTTTTGCTTATAAAACTGCTTCCCAGGTATCATGTCATGGGACCCATAACACTGGTATTACTTCTTTTTGTACGTATCAACTGGGTAGTTGTTTATTGTTTTTTTGGTAGATAAACTGTAAATGCCGACCATAAGAGTCGTACACCACAAACATAAGTCCGCTTAGGCCTTCTTATCTACACATTCCCTTATTAAAAAGAGAGAACTCCCTTATCCTATGTAAGTTAGTACTGTATTTGATCACTTAAGTTTGAGCTTATCCCTTCAGCTGTTTCATCCAGCTGGTCTCTGTAATTGATGGACTTCTGTAATTTTGTTAATTATTTGGTGAATGATGATTGGAAACTTTGTCAGGTTCTTGTAGATGCAGAGTGTACTCATGACGGATCAATTAAGCACATTCAGAAGTTTGATCAGTGGGGATGGAAAACTCTTCAACGTCGAGTGCTAGATGCAGAAAGGACTGACACCTTGGCTAATCTTCAGGCAACTAGTGCATCTCTATAATACCCTTAACACTTATTCTTTCGAAAGCTGTTATTAGGTTTATTTAAATAGCAACTTTTCATATTTTTTTTGTTTTCTTCTAGATGTTAAAAGTTCGTTTGCGTATGTTCAAAACCTATCCTAGTTTTTCCATTTCGGTCCTTAAAAGATCATGCAGCCATGCCACATAGTAAGAAAAAATGGACCCGAGCAGTGGAATTATGTTTACTTATTTAAGCTTTTTTATTAAAATGGTGAAGCTCCATTTTACAATAAATTAAAAAAATATATATATATTTAGGGCTTGCAGCATTGTCTCCTCGATTCATGAAAGTTTCTTTGGTTCTTCTTGCATTTTATATAATAGTTTTGGCAATTAGATTCAGAGCTAAAAGAAAAGGTAGTAACATGTAATAAGATCTTGAACTTTGTTAGGTTCCTTTTTTACCATGTTGATATTTGCTTCAAACTTTCACTAACTTTGTTTTCTACCAAGCAGTTGCAACTTCTTAATAATGGGTTCAGATTACTAAAAATTGGTGGCGTGCTTGTTTACAGCACTTGCAGGTGCTGTCACGTTTCTTCTTGGGTGTCTTTTATCAAAATTTTCTTGCTTCTTCCTTTGTGAAAATTGGTAGCTAGTCCAATTACTTTTTTTATTAACTCTCTTTACATACCCTCATTCCTCGAGCAGTTTGACAGTGGCTCAAAATGAGGATATAGTGGAGCAATTTTTATCTGGTCATCCTTCTGTTGGTAAGTTACCGTTACATAACTTACATTACCAATCAAAACAGAAAACAAATTATAGTCTCGTTGCTAAGATCAAATGGTGTCTCGTAGATTTGTTCTTCTTCATGAATACATAACCCAACACGTTTTACTGACACCTATGCAGTATGTCCCTCATGTTCCACCCAAATAACTCAGCTATTCATGTTGAATTACTATTTCATTACTTTTATCAACTCCATGCTTACTACCATCTACACTAATGACCCTGTGATCTATCAGAATTGCAGGAGATTGATGCTGCAAATAACTGGCCCTGTAAGAGTGGAAAGGTACCAAAGACCTTGCGCTTTGATCCTTTGACTTCCAACACCAGTGGACTTTTTGTTGCAAATTTCAAAAAATTGGGAGCATAACTAGGTCAGTTCTTGTATATTCAGGCATTCAGCAGTGAAGTTGTTTTGATTTATACTATTGTTTCGGGTCACAGGTCACCCATCCTTGAAGAAAATGGTCATTTTATATTATATTGTTTCACATGAGCACAATGATTATTTTAACCAACATCAATTTCTGACACTTTTTTGTTTTTCAAAATTCCATGCTGTGATCTTCTCATCAATCCTAGAAGTTACATCATTCATAAAAAAAATCTAACTAAACAAGTGATACGCTGATACTGAAAACCTTGTCTTCTTTGCTTTTCAACATTTATTTTACAGGTTACAGGAGTTTTCAAGTGTTACCTAAATAAAAACATTGCATTCAGTCGTGTATCTGACTTCTGTATTTTGAAATCTTTTGTCGTTTTTCTCAGTCATGCCTTTTTTTCTCTTCATATTATCATGTCTTCATTTGTCAGCTAAAATCCTGAGTGGACCACCCTAAAAAAGAATCACCCTAAAAAAGAATCACCCTGTTAGCAGTTGCCTGCTTCAGTAAACGATTGAATTGTATGTGTGCATACTTTGTCATAGAGAAAAAGCTATTGAAATAACTGTAGCCAACTTCTAGAGATGCTTGATCAGGTTGTTAATTACTTTTTACAAATTCTTTTATAAACAACCAGGTTCCACTGCATTGGATTTGTCTACTGGTGACAAATCACTCAACAACAGTCGAAATTGAACCAGAAGCATTGGCATTGGTAGTGGAATCCTGAAAAATTGCCACTACTTTATAGACCAAGCAGAGGTGTGCTGATGGCAAGGGCTTCATGCTGATCCACATGGCCTCGGTTTGCGTACAATTACAGCAGCGACTCTTTGTTGTGCTACTAGAGGAAGAGGAGAAAGCCTCGTCATGCATGTGGTTCACAGAAATCCCGAACCTTTAAAATGCTGAAACAGTGATGATTATCTAAGCATATTCCCCTAATCATTGTCAACAAGTGTCGACTAACTATTGCTATAGAGATGTCTGAAAAGGAGCAGGAAACATTTCCTTCTCAAATGCTACGTTTGTGAGGTGAGCGTAACCTCCTTTTGGTTTCTTTGTGTTAGTCCTCTCAAGTTATGCATTTATCTTTTCTTTCTGTTAGGTTCTAATTAATTGTTTAAGCCAGCAAACCCTCCTAGAGCTTGGATTTTCTTGCCCGGCGTTTTTGAGGGCTATAAAAAACAAATTCGGAGCGACTAATAAAACAAAATAAGGTCATTATGAAGTAATATCAATACACTCATTATCCATATATTTTTTTTAATGGTTAATCTGCCCTTACTTAATTAGTATTAATGTTGATTAATTAGTTAATTAATTTAGTTGTATTTAGTGTTAGATGATGAATTTGAGTTATAGTTTTAGAATAGAAATATAATGTGTTAGAGAAGAAATAGAAGTTTGGAAAAACTAGATTTTATCTAAAATCAATAACAAACATGGATGAGTATGAGGAAGAAGTGAGAAACATCATGAAAAACCCACTTTGTATGCGTTTGGATCGTTTTAAAAAAAATTCATTTTTATATGAATTTAATGCCATGTACGTCTCAGAATCGGTAGATAATGGAGTACCATATCTACCGATTATACACTCCTGTGTAAAATAATGGTATAATCATAGTCTCGTGATTTTTATTACTACCGATTGTACAAAATTCCCAGATTAATTTTTTTTTGGATTTTGATTTCATAATCGGTAGTTTAATGGAGTACCATATCTACCGATTATAGATGTCGCCCTAAAAATGAATTTCTTGAAACTTACAGAATTTCTAACTTTTCATCTTTCACAGTCGGTAGTTGACGAAAATTTATATCTACCGATTGTAGCCAGAATTGAATCAAACTTTAAAATTTTAAACTTTGTAATCGGTAGTTTATCAAATTTATCTACCGATTATACTTGTTTTTTTGTATAGAACTTTTCTTGCCATAATCGGTAGTAAGTGAACATAAATAACTACCAATTATGGTTAATCGGTAATACGTGGAAATTAATAACTACCGATTGTATTTAATCGATAGTATAGAAACATAGTTATCTACCGATTATGTAGATTGTATTTAACATCTACTATTTCAACATTCGAAAAAAAACTTGTTTAAAAAAACTTATTACATATCGTTAAGAAAACTTGTTAAAAAAAAAACTTAAAACATCCGAAAAAACGAAACAAAACACATCATAGATATTCAAAGTGATCAATCTCATTGATCTCATGAAATTCTTCCACTCCTTGTTACTCTCGACTTGGTCCTAGTATCAACTCGCTTCTTCTTTTTCTCCTTCTCCTCAGGATCAGCAACAACTTCATCTTCCTCAACTGGACCTATGTATTCACCAGCTTCGTTGTAGTATGGGTTTACGCATGAAAAGTCTTTCTCCCTGAAAAAGAGTCGAGGATCAAAATTCGGATCAGCCTCCTTCATTCGAATCATTTCTGCCTCTGATTCTTCATCCAAATATGGAACTTCAACGAAGTTGAGGGGATTGTCAGGACTGTTCAACCAAGAATCAGGATCGTTTATCATTTGTGAAAAATCCGGATCATCCAGCATCATTTGATATATTTGTACATCAGAAACTCCTTTCGGCAAATTAAAAAGAGCACGAGAAAGCATTTCAGCCTTTCGAGCCTGAGAAAGAACTTCATCTTCATCCATAACCCTAATGAACATACCCAAACATGGATTATTAACTAACTACACAATAGCTATTATAAAATAAACAAAAGCATACAATCGGTAGTTAAAATTATGCAATATCAACCGATTACACATAATCGATAGGTCGTGTTCTCAGTATATGTCCGATTATATAATCGATAGATAAAATTATGCAATATCTACCGATTGTGCATGATGTTCTTCAGGAATGATGAACTCGAGGCATAATCGGTAGATAAAGTTCGCCAGATTTCTACCGATTATGCGTTGTTTCATAAAATTATAAAAAAGAATTATCATGATTTCTTCAAGGTAATGACTAAAAACATAAAAGTTCAATGTAATTTACTTTTCCTTTCCCTCTTTGATTGTGTAGGAAAAGTTTTTGGTCGGAGGGTCATATCGTCGGAATCAGTTGACGAATTGATTTCAATGATTTTGGACTCTTCGATCACCATCTTTTCCTTTCCCTTCTTTGATTGTGTAGGAAAAGTTTTTGGAGCCATATTCAATGGAGAATGAGAGTAAAGGGAGTAGAAGAATCGGTAGAGGAGAAGAAATGGAAAAGGAAAGGGAATAGAAGAATATGTAAAGAAGAAGAAGAATAAAGAGGTAGAGAAGGAAATGAGAAGAAAAAGAGACGTGAATAGGTAGAGAAGAATAATAATTAGGTTTTGGTTTCTGTTTATAAATGGTTTTTTACACTATTATTATATTAATTATTATTTTACATTGTCTTGGAAAATTTCCTTCGGCTTAAGCGGCGTTGACGAACCTTAAACGGGTTGAATCTGTCCATCACCTTAATGATATTGAAATGAGCTTCGTAACGGTAATTTGATCGTTTCTATCGTCGCCATTCCTCGAGAGATCTCGCTATAACTTCATCATTAGTTTCACCCCTCAAACGATATCGATTGACAGGATAAGTTAAATTAACAAATGGATCAACTTCTCTGCTTATACAATTAAATCGACAAAAATATCAGCTTTATTATGGTTATTGGGGTTCCCAGTGTCAATAAAAAAGTGTTCGTGAATACTCTCCAAATAACTCATACTCATTGCACAATTTTGCCTACGTTCTTCTCCTCGCCTCGGATAGAATTGCACATAGCGCCTACATAGCGATAAATCTTCCTCTACCGTGAACGGTTGAGCCATTAATCTATACAATGATTTCTTCGATGTTGGAGAGTTAAAATGTATTGGAGGTGCATAAATGAGAAGAGGTCACCCTCCTTATATAGATTAGAGTCTTACCGGCTCTTTTAAAAAAAAAAGAGCTGTTGAGGCATGGTGTAACAAGAGTGTACAGAAAATATATACACTAAGTTCGCACGAATATTAACAATCGGAAGTATCGGGATCACCATTATCTACCGATTTTTACAATCGGTGATCAAACAAAAAAATTTACTACTGATTATAATGTAAAATGTGTCAAGAAACCAATCAGTTTCATCATCTTAATCGGTACATAATTAACTACCGATTGTACTCAACAGGTATAATCGGTAGTCTAATAATTTTTTTAACTACCGATTGTATATGTTGCCCCAAATTCAAAATCGAAAAAATTATCAAAATTCCAACATTTTGAACATGTATAATCGGTAGTTTAATAATTTTTTTAACTACCGATTGTATATGTTGCCCCAAATTCAAAAACGAAAAAATTATCAAATTCTAACATTTTGAACATGTATAATCGGTAGTTTAATAATTTTTTAACTACCGATTTTATATGTTGCCCCAAATTCAAAAACGAAAAAATTATCAAAATTCCAACATTTTGAACATGTATAATCGGTAGTTTAATAAAAAAATTTAACTACCGATTATAGTGTAAAATGTGTCCAGAAACAGGCAGCTCCATCGGTAAGTGTAATCGGTATATATTTATCTACCGATTGTATGTCAGTAGGTGTAATCGGTAGAATATTATCTACCGATTGTTGATGAACATGCTTAATCGGTAGGTGATACAAACCACTTATCTACCGATTATAATGTAAAATTTCAACAAAATAACTTATTAAAAATAAATTCCTTGCAAATCAATTGATAATTCACAAAAAGAATATAAAATCCATTCAAATGTTAGAACATTAAACACTAGTAATGTTAAACACAAGAAACATATCCATAAAGTAAACAAGTTTCTTAGAAATCAACTTTGAAAATGATGTTCTCTGATAAAACAACCACAATCTAATTTCTAGATTTTTTGATTTTGGTACAAGGACGACGAGCACCATGGGCTAAGAATCTTTCAGCATCAACGACAATGGCTTCAGACATTTGCTTCAGCATCAACACTCGATGAACCGCGAGATCTTTTACTGTGCTATGCTGCTAGCCTCTTAGGCTTATTCTCCCCAAACTTGCTAGCATAGGCTTCATTATCAATGCTGTCAATGAGGTCTTTATGCTCTCTCATCTTCTCAATTGATAAAGGCACTCCCGCATTTATGCACCCAGCTATCTTCTTGGAGAAAATGCAAACTTTTTTTTCTTCTGTTTTTAGGCAATAACAATCAAACGATTATTATCTAAAATATTGAGCCGTAATATTAAAATCAAAAGGAAATAACATTACGTACCAGCCTTTCATAACCAGAGGGTTTGTCTTTGATGATGCAAGTATAATCGGACACCCTGATGGTCTTCCTTTTATCTTCACGGATCATATGAAGATGAGAATACTCCCGGTACCATACCATATAGCGTGGATCTACTTCATCACCTCGGTCGACAGGTCTCCCATCATTGATCATATATTGCATCATGTTATTCCAATCTTCAACGGATGGTTTATCAGAGTAAAATACTGTGATAGAGTCCTTACCACAAGTAGATTTCTCGACGTCCAATTTGAACCTGCCGCGCATGTGACTCCAAGGTTCTTCTTGGACATAACCGAGTTGACGCATCACCCTAGAGGTATTGTACATGACATATCCAGTGGGATGCCACAAAAGTCCATAGTAAAACGACAACTCAGACCTTCCCGCTATATGACCACTAGCTCGGTCTTCCATGTATGGATCAAAGCATACATCTTTGGACGCCATCAAGTCTAATTTCCTCCTCAAAGAAATCAACTCTTGCTCCTTAGACCCTGAATGGTTGTTTTCGAAGATGTATTTTGTTCCTCTGGGTGTTCCTTTCTCCCATAGCGGATTCTCTTTGGCCAACTCGAGGGACGGAAAGTGGTCATAGATCCATGTCTAATGTACATATCAAACCAAGTATGAGAAAATTGATTCTTAAAAGAGAAAAAAATAAATAACAATCAAACCATCAATAAAGTTACCAAAATACCTGTAGTAGGCTCACATTCCCGACAATTTGGCTAGTTGATTCCCTCGATGCTTTTATCAACTCTTCCATAAGAACGCATGACATACGGTGCCCCACGAATAGTCACGAACTTTATTGAGAGGATGCAAAAGTTGTAGAAGGTTGGCGTCGACCCGTTTGCCACTACAATTAGGGAAAATGACACATCCCAAAACACAGAGGAGATATGCAGTGGCTGCAGCATTGACATCGTCATCGCTAAACTCTGGATTCATTTCTTCTTTAGCCTTGGTGCCTTTGAACATAGTCATCAAGTGAACCATGCTGAATTGTCTGGTTTTGTAAGGAAAGCAACATTTGAACTCATCGTCGGATGTCGCTCGATCCCAACCAAGGCACTTCTGAGTGTAAAAATAAAGTTGTTCCCAGCTTAACTGCTTCACATAGTCAAACTTGACCGTTGTACAATGGTCAGCGAGACTTAGAATCTGCACCACATCATCTGGGGTGATCGTCATCTCTCCAAACGGCATGTGGAATGAATCGGTCTCAGGATACACTCTCTCCATGAAGGCTGATATCGACACCCGGTCATGCTGTAACATTGAATTCTCGGCAGCAGTAGATAACCCTGAGTTCAGTATAATTTGCTTGAACCGTTCACACTCACCATCTAACGAACAATCTTCATCTTTCTTGGTGCAGCCGTAGGTTTGAGTAGACGAACCGCATCAGAATGGTCCTAATATACACGACGAATTATAAAATAATTAGAATAACAGTTAAAACTTCTAGGAGTAAAAAAATAATAGGTTAAGAATGGTGTTTTATAATTATTACCTCAGTTGAATAAATTTTTTTCACCCAAGAGTCTTTGTACCCAAATAATAGATCTCCTCCATCTCTTGGTAACCCAGGGATTTGGCCTTCTTGAATACCCTTTATCTTCAAAGAGGCGGGGACTTGGTGTCCTCCTTTTTTCTTAATTACTACCTTGTCCATCTCCTTGTGTACCACTTGGTTCTCCTTCATCTCTGTTTCTAACTTGTGGAACACTTGGTTCTCCTTCTTTTTCGTTTCCACTTCTTGGAACACTTGGTTGAGCTCCTTCGGCGATAGAGATTCTGCTAGCGCTCTTTTCTCTTCTTGCACTAGCAGTTACTTTCTTACCCCCTTCACGACGAGGCCCCGAAACAATTGTATCGTGGGATTGCTTAGATCGCATTTCCCTAAAAAAATAAAATAAAAAACAATTATTTCCAACAAGACACCGTTTAATCACTACATAATCGGTAGACAAAGTACATTAAAATCAACCGATTGTTCATAATCGGTAGTAAAACAAACAAACTAACAACCGATTGTGCATAATCGGTAGCTCGGGATCTACATTATCTACCGATTATGCATAAAAATTGGAACAAAAAAACTCTAAGCCATTTAATCGGTAGTCAAATAAACAAACTAACAACCGATTGTGCATAATCGGTAGCTCGAGATCTACATTATCTACCGATTGTGCATAAAAATTGGAACAAAAAACTCTAAGCTATGGACACACATACAATCGGTAGTCAAATAAACACAATAACAAACGATTAAGACAATCTGAAGTCAAATACATAACCTATCTACCGATTGAAACCATCAAACCTAATCGGTAGTTACAAAAAAAAAATTAACTACCGATTATGTGTAAATTTTGGCACATGAATACAATCGGTAGTTAATGACTAAATATAACTATCGATTATGTTTAAACCTATACGAAACTTAACTTTCATAATTGGTAGTTTAAACCTATACGAAACTACCGATTAAACCTAAATTTTAATACAGGAATACAATCGGTAGTTAGTGAATAAATATAACTACCGATTATGGTCGATGTTCTTTAGGAATGAAGAACAAGACCATAATCGATAGATAAAAAACATCACTAAACCTCCGATTATGACAAATAACCGAAAACCCTTTATATTTTATCCTCGATTTCATTCGATTGAAGCAAAATAAACACAAATAATGGTAAACCCTGACCTTATTGGAGCCATTAGAAAGTTCTGGAGAGGCTGATTGTCAGAATCGGTCTTCGTATCTAGGTCATCATCTTCGTGTTCTTCTGCTTCTTCACTATGTTCTTCAATGATCTCTCTATTTCTTATTCTCTCGGCAAAATTCGACCAGTTAGTATTATCAGGTTGACGGGTTGTTTGTTTTTTTCTAGCCATCTTTAGATTTTAATTACGACGATGAATTGGTTTACGATTAATCGGTTTACGATGAATTGGATTGTGCCACAATCGGTAGTTAGAAAACAAGAGAAGAAGAAGAGAAGAAGGTGAGAATCGGTAGAAAAGAAAAATGGTAAAGTTTAGGTTTTTATACTTTTATTAGTGAAAGGGTTAAATGTATTTTTTGATTACTGAGAGGATATATAGGTATTTTTATATACCATTAGGTTATCTCATAGCCACATTTATTAGATGAGTTTAAAATAGTCGCCCCAAATTAGCTTTTTATAACCCTCAAAAACACCAGGTTTTCTTGGTCGATAATGTACCCTTGTTCTGGGGGAAGGTGGTGTATTTAATTATAATCATTGTGGAAATACTTCAACCAAAAGTAAGTAAGAAGAATACTGATTATTTATAAGTTTGAGCTGATAAGTTTGATAGGACGGGTACTGAACTTCAAAATTAGGTACTCATTTACTCATACAGCTGACATCTTAACTGTTATGATGAATCCCATACCAAATTTGAATCGCTGTCTCATTAAGGTACAACATAATAGACAAATGCAGTTACAGGTAGTTGACATTTGCGATTTTTACTAAGAGTGTTTAATGCCATCTTTATGTAATTAGAAATGCGCGGGGATTAAGGAGAGAGTGTTCAAGTTCCACTTAGCTACCCATATATGATCAGTGAAAAATAGTGGCTAGGAGTGGGTGAGGCTTTACGAGAGAAATTTACAAGTTCTCTCTAGAGCTACTTTTAGTTCTGCAAAACTTTCTTTTCTCTTCGCACTAGGTAAGAGGTGGACTTGGACCTAATAGAAAGAAAAAATGTGACAAGAAAAGTAGGAGAGAAACAAGAAGCCAAAAGCGGTCATACATTATATTTATATCCATGGTTTACTCTCTTTATATTCAGCTTAATTCTCATTCAAGAAGTAATACACCAGACACTCGAATGCAAACATATCTGTTGGAGCTAAGCTATTGATAGCTCCATTGCTACTCCGAACAAATACCATCATTGCCAGCCAGAATTCTATACTTTTCCCTGCGCGTGAGATTGGTACATTCAAACCCTAATGCCTGTCCAATCATTTTCTGTACGCGATTGGCAATTTCATAGCTAGACCTTCCTGAAGTCTCGCAACCTGGGAATCCCTGATATCTTTTCCAAGAACTCAAGATGATAATGAGGGTTAGGATTCATTAAGAAGAAGAAGGAATCCAACGACTTGTATCCCCTCACAGTAGTTCCATAAAACATACTGCCTTTGGCCGATACAGCTACTGGCACAATAGATTCTGCAATTTCTGAGAATAAGGGACTGAATCTTAACAGGTAAGGTTCCCTACACGTAGTTCCCTCTGGGCAAACCACCAATTCACTCTTTCTAAGTAACTTCCTCATCAAATCTCCATCTTTAACACGGTCACGGCTTAACCGGACAGTTCTTATCGGTGCTAAAATCTCAGAGATCTTGCTAAGACTATAAGTAACAGCCATAGCAGATCGTTTCAATGTGGATGACAGAATCACAGGATCAATTAACGTTCGATGTGAACACACATATAGTGTGTTTAATGCACCAAATTTACCTGCAGAGACGCAAGACTCACACTTACACCGTGAGTATGGAACATGCTTTTTGCAGGTACGTGATTCTTCTGAAGAGAGCTTAGCACGGATTTTCGTACCAGTAGTTGCTGCAACCATTAAGCCATAATGGTATGGCATTATTCTCCCAATCATAAATCGAGAAACGGCCAAAAAAACTCCCAATGGTAGCCATAGAAAAACAGCTAGGGAATCCAACGATGTAGGCCGTGCAACGAGACGTCCGTCATGAAATATCAACGGTTTAGGATAATCCTTTCTTTGTAAGCATGTTGTTGATGAGTCAGCTGTAAGAATGTATTGTTCCTGTCAAAATATAAAAGCCAGTACAGAGTTTAACCACATCTCAGAAGCCAGAAACAAGGGCATTGACTTTGTATTGGAGAGTTAGTTGTGGTGAATTAAGTACAGATACAACTATATACCACACTATCACATCCATTACCGGGATTGAGAACCAACTTGTGAAATTTAGTTTTCTAGTTCTAGAGATATCACGCGATATGAATTAAATGTTCTCTTAAATGAAATGTAGTTGCAGAGTCAGAACTTCATGACAACAAGAGTTGGGTCTATTACTGTGGAGTATTGAATTGGGATTTATAATTACTGTGAATTTTTGTATTTCAAGGTTTTCACAACATTCCTCCATGTTTGTAATGCATGCATGTGAGAAGGGAGTCCTAATCACTTTTCTTAGAAAACAGATACTCTAAATCTATGCTAAACTATTGCCTTTTATATATTTGGATCTAAATGAATGTAGAGAGGTGAAAAAAAATACCTGGAAAATAATAATTATTACTTTTTTATTTTAATCTAAAAAATGATAGTAGTATTTTTTTGGGACGGAAGTAATAATGTAAAACTAGGAGATACATGATAAGACATGTTTTTAGTTGACAGTTCTATACGTGGTACTATAGTAGCTTAAAATCAACACATCAAAGAAAAAGAAAACACCCTTCCTAGTGAACAGATTTGACACTTTTGATCCAGCATTTTTAACTATTCATTCCTTGCAACATAAGATCAATTAATTTTGAAGTGATGAGCATTTATCATGAACGGATTTAACTCATTTCTTAATTACTTATACTAACAAAAACAATAATTATAAAAAATATCAAAAAAATAAATAAATAAAAATATATGTATGTGAGATAATTATTTTGTTGTTGGAAGTTTATAAACATAAAAGACTAAATGAAATATCAGGAAAAGAAATAGAAATAATCAAAAATCAAGAAATAATACCTGACAGAAAAACATAGATGAATCAGTTTCACGCTCATTTCCAAGCCATAAATCAATCTTCTTATCGTCTCCAAGAATTTTGCTAATGGTTCCATATTGCGAATCCCCAGTCATGAGCCCTGGTGAAGCCGCTAATCCAAGGCTAAACCCACTCAATGTCTACAATTCAGTACCAATCACAAAATCTGAACTCATATATTCACGAAGAAATGGCTCAATCATTACCCTAGGAAGTGAACTTGAAACATACTTCTTTCCCCCACAACTTGAAAACACTTTATAAGTGTTTTCTTGAATATCTTCCAAGAAAAATCGAGGGAGAACAGCCTTTGCAACTGATTTTACGTCGGAAACCTTAAGACCCACCAAGGAAATGAAGATCATAAGATGAACAGAAGCATTTTCCAAGCAAATACTTTCCAAGAACCAAAGGAGAGGTGATATGAAGAGTAGCACAAGAGCTCTTAAAGGACCACCTGCTTCTAAAGCTACAAGCATAAAATATGGAAAAGTGGATTTGGAGATTAAAAGAGTTCCTTCTAATTTGGTTAGTACACTTAGATTCATCATTACCTTATGATATTACTAGAGTATGAAGAATGAGATTGAAGTTAACTAAGTGATGGTATAATTGAAGGCCTAGGATCTATTTGGAAAGAAATTTTTTTTTTGATAACTTGAGCTTTGAGAGCTTTGCTCTTCTCCTGTATTGCTTTGTTTTGTTTTCTGTTTTGCTTGATGAAAATGAACTACATGATACTCCCTTTTATAGATAGGAGATCACAAAATACAAAGAGACATTTTGACAAATCATAAAGATAGGATGGACTTTACAAATCTCTATGTGACTCTTTGACAACAACACAATGAACTTAGACAAATAAAAGTAATCCCAAGAGTGCTTGGATAAGAACTCAATTTATTATGCCAACATTGCCTCCCGTAAATTGAGTTTGCTCTTGACTCCCAATGCTTCAACATTCTTTGAAAATACGGGACCTCCAAGTGGCTTTGTGAAAATATCCGCAAGTTGCTCTTCACTTTTGCAATACTCAAGATTGAGTTCTTTTTCATGAACAAGCTCCCTTAAGAAATGGAAACGAAGACGAATGTGCTTTGTTCGCCCATGAAGAACTGGATCTTTTGAGATTGAAATAGCCGATTTATTATCACAAAAGAGTGTTGTAGGACCACTTTGCTTGAAATTCATACTTTCAAGAATTCCTCTCAACCAAATCGTTTGACATCCGGCGAAGGAACCTGCAATATACTCTGCTTCAGCAGTAGAAAGAGATACGATTGGTTGCTTCTTTGAACTCCAACAAATTGCTCCACTTCCGAGATTAAAAACATATCCGGAAGTACTTCTTGAATCATCAACACTTCCTCCATGATCACTATCTGTAAAACCAACAAGCTTGACAGGAATATTTTTCTCATAAAAGACACCATAGTCAATGGTTCCTTTTATATATCGAAGGATTCTTTTTGCCGCCTCCAAATGATTTGAATATGGCTTTTCCAAAAACCTGCTGATCAAACTAACAGCAAACATGATGTCCGGACGAGTGGCGGTGAGATACATCAAGTTTCCAATCAAGCTTCGAAACATAGTTTTATTCACCAACTTTCCTTCTCCTTCTTTGCTCAACTTTAATCCTGTAATGCAAGGGGTTGTAACAGGATTTGAGTTCTCCATTCTGAATTTTTTAAGAATCTCGGCTGCATATTTTTCTTGAGAAATAAAAATTCCTCCTTTCGTTTGTTGCACATTTATGCCAAGGAAATGGTGCAACTCTCCCAAATCAGTCATTTCAAACTCCTTCTTCATAGAAGCTTTGAAATGTTCTAACATCTTAAGATCATCACCCGTGAAGATAAGATCATCAACATAAAGACTCACCACCATAAAACCTCCATTCGAATTTCTTTTGATATAAAGAGTGTGCTCAAAAGGACAACGCTCGAAACCATAATTCAGAAAATATTTATTGATTCGATCATACCATGCACGGGGTGATTGCTTCAAGCCGTAGAGAGCTTTCTTGAGTTTGTACACCTTTTCTTCCTCGCCTTTCTTCACGAATCCGGGTGGTTGTTCAAGATAAATTTCTTCTTGAAGAAAACCATTCAAGAAAGCCGACTTGACGTCCATTTGGTACAATTTCCATCCTCTTTGAGAAGCAAGAGAAATGATTAGGCGGATTGTTTCAAGTCTTGAAACCGGAGCAAATACTTCATTGAAGTCTTCACCTTCTTTTTGCTTGTATCCTTTAGCAACAAGCCTCGCCTTGTATTTGTTTACGGAACCATCAAGGTTGGTCTTTGTTTTGTACACCCATTTCACACCAATAGAAGATTTGTGTGAAGGCAAAAGTGTAAGCTCCCACGTACCATTCTTCTCAATGGCATTGATCTCCTCTTTCATAGCTTGATTCCATTTTTCTTCTTTTGAGGCTTCCTCATAAGAAATTTGGTCTTCTCCTGCAAAAAATGCAAAGAAGATTTGATTTGGCTCGTCTATCTCTTCCGTCACATCATAAAGTTCTGTCAAGCTCATTGTCTTTGTTGGTGGTGGTGATGGTGAATTTTCTGGGGATTCGTCATTTTCACCATCATTGGCCTCCTCTGATTTTGATTCATCTTCTTCATCATCAAGTAGAACCTGCCATGTTAGTGAATCTGACATTTTCGAAAAATCATAAGAGGATTTTTCATCAAAAACAACATCTCTGCTTATCACAATTTTCTTTGTTCGAGGATTGTAAAGCTTGTAAGCTTTTGTCCTCTCACTATAGCCAATGAAAACACATTTTTCAGATTTATCATCAAGCTTGGTTCTTGCAGCATCCGGAATATGTGAGTATGAAAGACAACCAAATGTTTTAAGATGTACCACATTTGGTTTCTTACCATACCACGCCTCATTTGGTGTAATACCCTCCAAGCTCTTTGTCAGTGACCGGTTGATCAAATAAACGGCACAAGAGACTGCTTCGGCCCAAAAATCAGATGGCATATTTTTCTTCTTTAGCATGCACCGAACCATGTCCATGATCGTCCGATTTTTTCGTTCGGCAATTCCATTTTGTTGAGGTGTATACCGCGCCGTCAATTCGTGTCTAATCCCATGGACTCGACAAAAATCTTCAAATAAAGAAGATAAGTATTCTCCACCTCGATCACTTCTCAAATTCTTGATTTGAGAATCAGAAAATTTCTCGACACGAGACTTGAAATCTTTGAAGCAAGAGAAAGCTTCGGATTTTTCTTTCACAAAATACACCCAAACTTTTCTTGTGAAATCATCGATAAACAATAAGAAATATCGATTACCTCCGAGAGATGGAACTCGGAAAGGTCCGCAAAGGTCGGTATGAACGAGCTCCAGAGGTGACTTTGTCTTCCAATTCGATTTGGAAGGAAACGACTCTCGGTGTTGCTTTCCCAATTGACATTCTTCACAAACTTCGCCAATTGCATTGATATTCGGCAGTCCTTGGACAATTGCTTTGTTTGCCAACTCCTTTAGGCTTTGAAAATTGAGGTGCCCAAATCTGTCATGCCACAACTTTGAAACATCCTCTTTTGCAGTTAAGAAACAAGAAACATTCAAAATATCAAGTTTGAGTGGAAATAAATTATTAGAACTCAAACCGATATTTGCAACGGGTTGATTATTTTTCTTCATAATGCAAGTGTTGTCCACGAAACGGATATCAAATCCTTTCTTCAACAAGTGACCAACACTTAGCAAGTTGCTTTTCAATCCCGGCACGTAGAACACATCGGACATTTTCTCGGCTTTTCCGGCTTTTGTCTTGAAGGAAATTTCTCCAACACCTTCGATTTTGTAAGACTTCGCATCTCCAATTGTAACCTGCCCATGGTTAGCTTCAACAAGATTTGAAAATAAATTTTTGTTTCCCGTCATGTGTTTGCTAGCACCACTATCCAAGTACCAAGTGTTTCCAAAATCTCCATTGGAAGCAATTAGTAAAGTTTCTGAATTTTCGGCTTTATGCACATAGCCGACTTCTTGTTTCTTTTCAGGGTACTTCTCCCAACAGTCATTGGATTTGTGTCCCGGTTTGTGACAATAGTGACACTCAATGTAAGGTTTTTTACCTTTGTAAGTAGTATGACCTCGACCACGCCCTCTTTGAAAATTATTTTGGACGGATTTCTCCTCTTCCTTCGCCTCCTCATTTGAATTGGCTTGACCATGATTGTTGGACCAAGTTTTTCCGCCTCTCGTTTGTCCATGACCTCTACCTCGTCCACGACCACGGCCTCCCGAAGTTGAGGATTTTAATGCTTGATCGGAAGAAGAAATTTTAGGACTCCTTTTGAGTATTCTTGCTTCGTGTGCTTCCAATCTTCCTTGTAAATTCTCCAATGTCATCGAAGAGTAGTCTTGTGACTCTTCAATAGCCACAACAACATGATCGAACTTCTCGGGTAGACTTCGCATGATTTTCTCGACAACTCTTTGAGCTTCCATGATTTCGCCATTTATTGCCATTTGATTTACAAGAGAAGTGATTCTTGTAAAATATTCGACAATCTTCTCGCTTTCCGTCATCTCCAATTTTTCGAACTCGGCTCGTAAGGATTGCAAACGAACCTTTTTCACTTGATCTTTTCCGGAGTAAGTAGTTTGAAGAATCTTCCACGCTTCCTTCGAACTACTTGCCTTGGTTAGTCTTTCATAGATCGGAACTTCGATTGCTTGATAGATTTGGAAGAGAGCTTTGCTATCTTTTTGTCTCTCTTTTTTCAAAGTCTTCTTTTGTGCATCGGTCAATTGAGTTTCATCTCTTGGTGTTTCAACATCATCTTCTTCATCTCTTGGTGTTTCAACACCATCTTGAACGATACTCCAAAGATCTTGAGATTCAAGACATAGCTTCATTAAGTTGCTCCAATAATCGAATTTTTCTCCATTGAAACGAGGCATAAGAGAAACTGGATTGTTGGACATTTTAAACGAGGCTCTGATACCAATTTGAAGGCCTAGGATCTATTTGGAAAGAAAATTTTTTTTGATAACTTGAGCTTTGAGAGCTTTGCTCTTCTCCTGTATTGCTTTGTTTTGTTTTCTGTTTTGCTTGATGAAAATGAACTACATGATACTCCCTTTTATAGATAGGAGATCACAAAATACAAAGAGACATTTTGACAAATCATAAAGATAGGATGGACTTTACAAATCTCTATGTGACTCTTTGACAACAACACAATGAACTTAGACAAATAAAAGTAATCCCAAGAGTGCTTGGATAAGAACTCAATTTATTATGCCAACAATAATATGGGATCTGTGAAACCAAGAGCTAGACATGTGAGATATTTATAGCACTGAGATAGAGAGAGATAGAGAGAAGGAAGAACCTTTGTTTTGCATTAGTAATTATTTTTGCAGGGATTTCTGTTTAGTGTTTTAAAATTTTACTAGAACATACGAGTTTAGCATTTACAACGGAGCAAAGTAATTTATTACTGCTAGTTTTACTCACATAAATGGTGTATACTGTACTATACAATGTGTGAGGTGCATGTATAACAGTTTGTGCGAGTTTTTCTAGTTGGAGGAATTTTTTTGTGATCGAGTCTGATATTAGATGTGAGTAGTGAGTACTAGATGAATCAGTTTTGGTTGTGCCTTAAACGTGATATGCAATGCATACTTAGTTAGCTATGTACTTGTAAAATTTCTTCAGTTACTTTTTACTATGTTCTGCTGAAAATAACGTACGTAGAAATGCCAGTTCATGCATATGGTCAGATTGACAAGTTGAATGCCACCAATTTGGCAGAGTCATCCTCAAAAACTAAAGTTGTTTGGATGATTTGAATGTCTAATTAATTTCAAACCGTACTTACTTACATAGAGGGAGTGGGATGATCTAGACTCTAGTCATTGACTGTTTTGGGGGAACTCACACTCGGTTTAGTTGTCATAGCCCATGGATGACCTTCTATGCCAACAAGAATGTTGTTAATGTGCATCAATGCTATTGATTAATAACGTATAGTAACAGTATCCATACTTAAAAAAGACTTCGGGAAGGGGACTACATTGATCAATTACATATCCTGTCCCATACATTAATTATCCTTTAATCTTATTAGTTAATCATGTCTAGTACCCAGCCCTTCTTTTGATTTATTTTGGATCAGATGATCTATTGACCATTAAAAGATCCGACACCGGAAATCAACAGTGTTTCTTCTTTTCCACGTACAATTCAGAAAGAAAACAGGGAAAACTCAACAATGCTAAGGTAACCCATTATATACTTTTTTTTTATTGTTGTTGGATAATGCATGATGTAGTTTAGCACTTCCAGCGACTCAGGCTGTTAGCGAGACTAAAATTATAAACAGATACAGAGGTATAAAATTATACCGGTGGCTAGTGCCATTAGGTTGGAACAACCGAACAAGTGCATAATTGCAAATGTTTATATCTTACTTTAAATTAGGTGTGTATTCGGTTCATTATAAAAAAAAAGGGAATTTTTAATAAAATGATAGACTATTAACAACCGATATAATAAAATGTTCACGTTTTATTGAACTTTAATATAATGACCATGACGTTAGCAATTCCGTCAGGGCCCATTAAATTGGTAAAATCTCATTTACTTAGTCAATAGCTCGTATGACGAGATGATATTTTGATGGGCGCAATTACAAAGCTACCCTTACATTATCACCCTTTAACCTATTTTTTGCATTTTACTCTCGTATACTCGATCTTATTTTATTTATTTTTCTTTCTCTTCTCCTTCTTCTTCTTCCCTTTCTCTGTTCTTCTTCTGCTGTAAATCGAGAGATGAAAGTGAAGATTTTGAAATCAAGAGAAGAGAGAAAAGATTAAGGAGTGATTGTTGGTGATGGCATTGATGTTGATTAAGCAAAATAAGAAGAAGAAATTATGAAATAGAGAAGATGAGAAGTTGGCTTTTTCTGTGAGTAATGATTAAGGATGAAATAGAGTAGTTGAAGATGGATTTTAGGTATATGAGATGAAGAAGAAGGTTATATGTTGATCAGAAGACTTAATTTCAGAGAAGAATAAGAATCGAGAAAATTTGAAGAAATTAAGGTTTCAAAGTAAGTTTGAGAAAAGCTTCAGAAGATGCAATTAAAGTTCTAGGAGAAGGATTGAAGATGGGTTTGACGTAAGATATATGATTGAAGAATAACTCAAAATCAATAGTTAGGGTTTCGAAATTGAGAATCTGGGGTTTGTGTTCTTCCCCAATTTTAATCTGAAATTAGGGTTTCATATTTAGTTTGAGATTTATGAAATTGATAAGTGAATCAGGCTACTAATAAATGAAGACTAAATGGGTTGCTGGTTAATTGAAGTTGTGGAGTTTTTTTGAGAAAGAATTGAACAGTCAGGGTTTGAAGGAATGATTCGAAAAAATGGGTTCTTGGTTTGTTGTTACTGTAATATGATAATAGCTCAAGTTCAGTCGAGAGATGAATTTGGGGAGGATTTGACAACGAATGGAGAGTGGTGGAGCTGAGTCTGTGATGTATACTGCCATTATTGAAGAAGGTTGTTGCCATTGATTGATTGTGAAGAATAAAGAAAAATAATTGATGAAGTTTTGGGATAGAGATTCAAAACAAGAAATCAGTGAAGAGCAAAAACATGGGTTTCCATTGGATTAGGTGTAGTGAGTGAGTTTCAATGGCTATGAATGTGTGAATGAATGGATTGTGAATGTATGGTGCATGGTTTGAGTCAGTTGATGGTTGAGGGACAGAAAGAAGAGAAAATGATGGTGATGTTTAGATGAATGTTTAGGATAAATTGCAGGGAAGAATGGCATGAATTTGGGCCAGAAATCATCCAAATTTAAAGGGGAAACTTTGCCGAAATCGGTTCCTGGTGAGTTGACCGACTAACCGATCCAACTCAAAGAGTAAGACCTATTCAACCGACCCAAACAATTCAGGGGCTAGAATGTCTTTTGATGTAGCCGATTTAGTGCCACATGTCCTCTAAAAGCCTTTGACCGTTTTTTCAAAAAAACGGGACGGAAAAGGTCTAAGTTTGGGCATTTAATTAAAGTTAAAAAAAAACGTGGTTATTTTATTAATCGCATTTCTGGCCATGGGCATTTTATTAAAAGCCCCGAAAAAAATTGACATTGTGTATTCGGTTCATACAAACGGAATCATGATATCCTTTAGATCCAGCTGAAAGAATTGACTTACTGGACTAAAGCATGATTTAAGGAGTGTGGATTTAAATCATATTGAGGAGGATAGAATGTAGGTAGATTTTTCGACCAGGAAGCTGTATACAAGACTAGTTATGGAGATGGAGGATTGCAGAATGGAATACTTGGGGAACAAAGTTATTCCAACGAAGGTTTCCTTTATTGTTTGGGCTGCATGGCATTACTCATTACCAACTAGAGCTATGCTGCATCATAGAAGAATAGTTTTGGATTCTATTTTGTGTATAGTATGTAGCGAGCAGATTGAAACTTGCAGTCATCTTTTTATGCACTGCAAAGGAGTCATCTTTTTATGCACTGCAAAGGAGTTAAGATATGGAACTATTTCTTATCTTGTCTAAACATACAATGGGTGATGCCAGGTAACCTTGAGACTTTTATTGCGAGCTGGAAGTTCTGGAATCTCAAGGATAAACATAAATAAATCTGCAGAATATTACCTTACGCTATTTTGTGGGAAGTTTGGAAAGATAGGAATTCAAGGAGCTTTGGTGGTAGAGCTAAGTCTGGGGAGGAACTAATTGTGGATGTTAAACAAACTATCTGCTTATGGTGCTTCACGCTGGGGACTTTTAAAAATTTCAGCATTAGTCGAGTTTTATTCCAATGGGAAAGCATTGTAAAACTGTAATATTTAGTTCCTATTTTTCTCTGGTTTTTGAGATATCTAAAGATCTCCTCCCTTATATACTTTTTCTTCTTTTTATATATATTCTTCATTTTCCTAAAAAAATATGGGAATTTTAGATTCAGACCTAAATTTCTTTTCTTTTTTTAATTATCCGTAAGTCCAAAATATTTTTAGTTATTTTTAAATCCATAATTATTTAAAATTATAAAAAAATAGAAGAACATAAATACCCTTAATATGTCCTACTTGTATAACAAATAAATCTCGAATTTTCTCTCTCATTAGTAAGAGCAATTCCAGTGGGCATTGGTAAATTTTCCAAAATGGCAAGCCAGGTGGATGGGTAAACTCGGTTTTGGGCAGTGGGGAAAAGGCAAAAAGTTAAAATATGAATCGACCGCACCGAGCTTCGGCGCAGCATAGGCCGAGTGGCTCTTGTTGCCTCGATAACGGTCATATCCCAACGGCATTAATCCAACGGCTATAACATCATCCCCTATAAATTCGACTCAAAATCATTCTTTTCTACCACACCAAAACCAATATTCTCGACAATTTTCTCTACAATCTTATCTAAAAACTCTTCATATTCCGCTTCTCTAAATATTTTTTCAAATAAATAAAAAGTCTCAATCTTAAAATATTAGTCGAAATAGAAAAAGAAAACCACCCAGAAATAGGCATACTCAACCTCTACCGACTCAACAAGAATTATCGGATGAAGAGAATCCTAATATAGTCACGATTCAAGGTCATGTATCTTCAGTAGCAGACCAAGATGACAAAGGTCAAAAAACAAGAGGTTGTTGGTACCAAATAAAACCAGTTTATGATAAACTCCCCGAAAGTGCTAAAATTATTGTGAACAAATTTCGTTGGAGGACTTTGTACCATATCGAGGCGAAGAAACATTCAGCCAAATTCATTTCGATGATACTGGAATGTTGGTGGCATACTACACACACGTTCCATTTTGATAACTTCGAAATAGGTGCGTCATATATTTTGATTTACAATTTCTATGCGAAAAATACGATTCATATATGAAATTAACAATTTTAATATTTTTTCAGGAATAACACCGTTAGATTTGTATTTCCTGCTTGGGATACCTTCCGGTCAGGGACAAAATGTTCCATTTGACCAACAAGGTTGGTTGTCAAATGAACGATATAAAGATGAACCTCCTTTTTGTTTTCAAGTAACGGCACACAAACATACCGATCTAATAAATTTGGGGATTCCTAATGCCGGTTTAAAGAAATTTATATCCAATAAATTATATCAAGAGCTTGTAGGAGACAATGCAGACCAGGAATACGTTACAGAAATTGCAAAAGTTTTTATTTTATGGGTAATTGGTGTGTGTGTTTTCCCAATGCAAATAGTAGTATTTCAGTAGGATGGCTAGAGGTATTGGTAGATTTGGAAAATATTGTTAGTTATGATTGGGAGTCCGTTATATTGGACGATTTATAAGTTTGTCTCGATGTCGCCTGCTTGGGTGGGTCAAGCATCGAAGGTGTTTGGGGAGTCCTTGAGGTAAATATGATAAACTACTCGTACAAGTTTATATAAGTTTACTAATATTTATAGCAAGTTAAACTAATCGTACATTGTTTACTTCAGATTTGGTGGTATACGTATACAAATATTAGTCTACCAAGACTAAAGGTGTTCGATAGAAACTTTTTCCCAATTGTAGTAAAGTTTGAAGCTAATAACTGGCAAAAGAATGATCAAAACACTAATGAGAGAGATCATATATATACAAGGAGAACCCAAATGGATCTTAAGAGGAGAGAAAGTGTTATTTGGAAACCCTATGAGGATTTTGAAGAGTTAAATTCCGATGTAGCCAATTAGATCAGAGAATATTCACTACAACGCGTGTTGTTCTACAATCAACTCAGAGACATTAATGTTTATTTTTTTGGGAGATATGTACTAGACAGTTGGTGGGTGCATATGGTATCCCAAAAAATATTTCACCATCAACCGTCCTGGGAACGGAATATGTAAGTCGAAGGCTTCGGGGATGGAAAAGGTATGATCGTTATTGTGCACTTTGTGATGAAGATGCATACGACCAATGGCACAAATCAATCGCGAAGCCGGTAATTAATGTAGATGTTATGAATATCTATGGGATTGATATTGCCCCAATAGGAAGCCGAAGCTCGAGCTTGCCTGTACCGACAGGACCCGCACCATCGGTTTCAAATTTAGTCGTTTATCCTTCGGCAAAAGCTTCTACTTCATCAGCCCCCCCAAGAGGAAATTTTTGCACCTTGTTCTTCATCGGTTGGATCCGATTTGCCAAAATTGAGTTGGGAGATCCAGACCTATAATCTACAAGGAGACCGTCAGATAATTCCAATTGTATCACAAGGTATAGAGCGAACTAATTCTTATACACGCACAACGACCTCTGTTGATCAAATGGTAGAATGTATAAATCAGATGGAGTTAAGAGATCAGTTGACTAGGCGTATATACAACGAAATTTGTGGGCATTGACGCAGTCCACAACTCCCAGTCCTATCTTGTAGGACTTTTTGGACCAACACCTTCTCATCAGGAGGATATAGTGCGAGTTACGC
Organism: Papaver californicum; assembly: GCA_023531435.1. Taxonomy (NCBI): domain Eukaryota; kingdom Viridiplantae; phylum Streptophyta; class Magnoliopsida; order Ranunculales; family Papaveraceae; genus Papaver; species Papaver californicum. The sequence continues at coordinate 2,054,792 of JAJJMC010030977.1, forward strand.
AACAACCATCTCTATATCGTGTGCAACCTCCAAAACCAAGGTCTCATGATGCCATTCCACAAGATGTCAATCAAGATTACAGAAGAAATTTAGACTTTGGCACATCTCCAGTTCAAACGTTTGATTTCATTGGATCTGACGATGGATCTCAACCAGGAGCAAGCCAAGGCTTTGGGGATTTGCTGGACCAGGGCCAATACCCACCCAAATGGCCTAAGGAATGAGTATTTTCATTTTATTTAATATTTGTAATTTAAATTGAGATTAAGAAACTAACTATTTATGTAATTAGAATTAATCTATAAAAAACTATTAATTTTATTTCACATTCAGTTAAATTTTAAGAATGTCTTTTCTTATAGCAAACTACATAAGAGTAAAAGGAAACTACATCATTATATAAAAGGGTCGAATCTGTGAAGATCTCTAAGGATGTTGAAACAAGCTTCGTACAAAAAATACTTGCCGTGATTTTCCTGCCATACATCTAGAGCTAATTGGATCACTTCATCTTCAGTTACACCGTTAAATTTTTCTCGATCAATTACGCTTACCTGAATAAGGAATCACGTGACTGAATGACTAATTGCTTGAAAACGACTCGACAACCCAAGGCTATGACGGTTTCTCGGGTTCCCCGTTTCTGCAACGAACATAGTGAAAATATTCTGCCAAAAAGATGTGTGCAACATGAGCTGGCCAGTAGGAACATTTCCTCTACTATTAAAAACATATGATTTACAAATAGATAAATCCTCTTCTTGATTATATTTTGGATGACGAACTCTGGCATCCATTATTTTGAAAGTTTTTTTACTACAAAAACTGAGATTAAGAGTTTGAGATAAAAAGCTTAAGATTGAAAAAAAAACAGTAGAAGAATTTCTAAGTGGAAAAGGTGTGATTTTGGAGTTGAAAATGTTTGAATTTATAGGGAGAGAATTGAGAGCTATTGGATGTGAGCCGTTGAGATTTTACCGTTGTCGAATCTCATTGAGTCGCTCGGCCTAGCATGGGCCGAGCGGCTCAGTGTGAGTCGATCGTCACAAACTAAGACGATCGACTTAGTCTGAGCCTCGATGGGAAACCCCCCAATATACCCATTTGCCAAGTCGTTTTTTGAGTTTGTCCATCCCACTGTGGGGTGTTAATTGGCAAATTAGCCAAAATACCCACCTCACTGGAGTTGCTTTAAAGTGTCTGCATAACTCGTTATGCTTCCTATTTTTTCAGGGGCATAATTGGTAAGCAAATTATAATATAACATATTTAAAAAACTGTGTCTTGGAATCTTACAAATTTTATCTCCTTGGAAAGCTTTTGAAGAGATCTACTCAACGAGTATAAACAACAATACCAAATTTATATTTTTACGAAAAAGTCGGAGGTAATTGTTCTTTTATGCACAAATTTAGAAAATGGACACATAACCATTATGCAACCACTACAAATGATACATAAGTAACATAACACATTACGCGGACACCACAAAAGATACATAACGGATTACGCAACCACCACAAAGGATGCATAATTTGGTTCATGCATCCACTAATTTGGTTACACAGCCACTAAAACGATGTATATGCCGAAAAAATAATATTCCAACAAAAAAAGGATGCATAATAATCATTTTCTCGACTGTATAACATGTTATGCATCCATTTTTATAGCTGCACCATTTCTTGGTACATCTTAGTGCAAACAAAAAAAATGACTCATAATGCGTTATGTAGTCATTTTCTCAGATGCATAACATGTTATGCATTCGTTTTTTTCGGATGCATAATAAATTATACAACCATTTTTTTATTTCATTACTAATAAAAAGGTGTTGCATGACGTGTTATGCAGTTATTTTTTTAAATGCATAACATATTATGCATACATTTTTGTAGTTGCATAACCGATTATGCAGATATTTTTTGATTAATTTCAGTTCTAACAAAAATATTGCTGCATAATGTATTACGCAACCACTGGAAAAAAATAAACTTACAAAAATCCGGCAATTGCAAAGAATGATATATATTACAATTTAAATATAACGAGTACAATTATTTTACCACCGGCAATACCATAATAAAATCAAACGAAAAAGATGAAAAATTTGTTTGTCATTCCTAAAAGGAATTCTCATTCAATTTACAACTACACCTAAAAAGTAAATATATGTCCCAAACGAAGAGGTACATTATGGAATTCATTTATCATTTTCCTATTCCAGAGAGCTAGACACCTACTAAATAAATTATCATTATCTTCACAACTTGGAAGCTGAGTATTAACGGTTTCATATTTACATTACCAACAAAAAAACAAACACCATTATTTCTGAACTTCTTTAACAAATGAATACAAAGAACACACCATAACAGATATCTACAACATGGGTTTCATAATTTCATAATCACAGAAAAATAATGTCTAACCAAATTTATACTATCTACCCATGGAAGTATGGTACTAGAGCACTAACCACACAAACACACACATATCTATCTACTGCCACAATGTCAATCACGACCAACATACACAACATCAATTTCACAAACTTCCATAGGATTCAAAGAGCTCAAAATAGCGTCTACTTAATGTATACCTTCCATAGGATGCTAAGAAATGGCTGGACATGGTTACGACTAATCAAATCACCAATGAATGTCCAAGACTTATCCCACATTAATCAGAAACTTCTTCGCATTAAACCTCGGTACATCACACTCTCTTGTCTTCCACCTCCAATAAAGATACCCTGAATCAGTACGCCCATTCTTCATACTTCATACAATTCTGTGGAGACTCAATTATATGACAACTCTCATTTGTCTAAAACGGACCCAATGGATCTCTTAACCAATTCCCAGTAAAAAAATTACATTTTCCTGTAACAAAAAGTTATTGTTGTCACTCTCAACTCAATTTACTATGAAATATTCTAACAACACTAAGCCAATTTTTATAAGCACCCAATCTCATCATCACACATGCAAAATCAACAAAATTTGTGAAAGTAAAGTCTAAAATGACCAACCTTTATGAAGAATTTGTATCTCTTCTGTATCATTCAGTGGATTATCCTTAGAAGGACTAGCAGTAGTTGTAGTATTATAGTAAAGTAATCTGAAAACAAGACAATTAACTAGAAATTTTACACGAAAGTGTACCATAGTATTATTCCGAGGTCAACTAATGTTTTAATTTATGGCTAATTTTTTTTTACTCTAATTGATACACTGTTTGGTTTTATAAGTATATGATCATAAATCAGTGCAGTTGAAGGTTAAGCCTCAAAATTTTAGACTTCAGAGCTAAAAGGTTTTCAAAGATGGGTGTTTTCTTTTCCTTGTTCTCACAAGTAGACCTTGAGTTGCCAATAAGAAACCTTTGGTTCAAATTTCAGTAATCAAGGCAACGATAATAAATCAACTGAAGATGAGGAAACAGTGGTTACTAATACAATTGTCAAGAACACTTGGACCTCTAATGTCTACGAACATGCATACGAAGAATGGTATTTACCTCTTCAAGTTCGAACTAAATGCAGGGAAAAAAACAGTCTGATCAAGGTTTCTAGTTCTAAAGGAATAGAGTTGTCTGTTGTAGAAAGTAATCCAGTCTAATCAAGTATACTAATTTGATTCAGTAGAAGCAAAAAAAATGAATAATTAAATGTTCACACACAAAAAAACAGAAAATCAAAATCAAATTGATACCTGATTGAGAATTTTAGGTTATGATTTCTACGGTTTTAATTAAATTAGATAGAAAGATATCAAAAGAGAGATGTTGTTAATGATGTTGTCATCGTCGGATTTCTTGTTTATAGATGAAAGTAACTCTCTTTGTGTTTGATTGTATCGCTGTCTACTCTCTCTGATTCTCTCGCATTCTACTTAGTGAAGCCGAAAAGAGTAGTTTGGCCATAAAAGAAAGAAAAATACACGGATAGAACACATTTTTTTTTTTAAAAGGGCTTCCTGATAGAAAAAGTGAAATAGTTGGTCATCAAACTTCTGAAGCGGTTGGTTTATGGATTTAAAAAATAAAAAAATAAGTCTGATTGCAGTTTTCACTATCCATATTCGTCACAAAGTAAAAACCCATTTTCTTAGAGTAGCAATTGTTGATTATACCTACCAACATTTTCCCTTGATGTTTTTTTTCCAGATTTCTACCAAGATCATAACTTTAATAAGATGGGGTTTTTTCTTAGAGTAGCAATTGTTAATTATACCTACCAACATTTTCCCTTGATGTTTTTTTTTCCAGATTTTTACCAAGATCATAACTTTAATAAGATGGGGTTTTTTCTTAGAGTAGCAATTGTTAATTATACCTACCAACATTTTCCCTTGATGCTTTTTTTCCAGATTTCTACCAAGATCATAACCTTAATAAGATGGGGTAGAGTAGTGTGAGGGTATAAAATTTCAAACTATACGTGGACCAATACAACGGAAGGAACATCATATATAATAAAACGAGAAACACTGAAATAAAGCTTTATAAGAAGTACTGAAACAGACAACTTCGTTGCATGATCGACACGTGGGCTGCGGGAAAGTATGGCATACTGCTCAAAACAGATAGCTTTGTTGCTTCACTGACACATAAGTTGCGGGAAAGCATGACACAATAAAGGAAACCGACAAACATCGATGCATGAGAGACACGTTTCAATTGTACATGCTACAAAACAAAAGAAACTAAAGCATGACGAATCACATTCAATGACCACATGTCAGGCATGCCATGATTCTAATAAGTTCGCAAGGTTCATCCAAATCCAAAACAACAACTTGAGTAAAAATCCGTAAAAGAGTTGTGGGACATCAAGCGAGAAGTTAAAGGAAATGGGAAATACGCATACAAAGTCTTGCGGAAAGCATAAAAAAGTCTTGCGGGATACACTACGCTCCAAAGACTGGATAAGAATCATAAGATCAAATAGGTGGAAAGTTAGATTGGAGGGACCCAGAAAATTTGTTATAAATACCAAGCTTTCAAACATGAAGAGGGACTGGAAAAATTTGGTTAAAATTGGACATAAGGCATAGGATCAGAGCAAAGAGTTTAGGTATGAGACTTGTGTAAATGTCATAGTATAGTTGTTCTTGGATTAATTGAATTTTTATCATATGACATAATTTCTTTCTGTAACATATAAGGATTAATAAAAAAAATCATACAAATCTTTTCTACCCGTGGAGGTAGACAATATGATTGTCGAACCACGTTAAATTCTTGTGTTGATTCATGTTACAATTTCATGTACTTATTGCTAACATATTCTAAGTGTTAATATTGTATTGATTTCATTTTAAGATATCTGATTTCATTATGTTACAAACTATGACGGTTGTGATCCAAAGACGCGAGATTTTTGGTAATCACAATTTGGCGCTAGAAATAGGGAGGTAGTAAAGAATTTATTCTACCTGTCCAAATTTTCATCTTTAAAATCTCGAATATTATTATGTTAAAGAAAAACTTTTTTTCCTACAAATACAATGATTTAAAGTGATATTATAAAAACTTTACATATAGTTTTTTCCAAACTTATCAGTTGATATTAATATAGATTTAATTGTTATGTTCATATACAAAACTGCTTTATTGTTATGTTCTTTTAACCATGGGTTTGAAAACTTAGCACATAAATTTTCACCAAAATATGTCAATAATAATTTTGTAAAAAGAAATTTGCTCTAAAAACATTAAGTTTTATATGCTTCAAATGTAGCTGATTGAATAGATTAAAATTGTGTTACGTCTAACTAGTTTTTGATTCTTGTCAAAACAGTAAAATAAGTTTTGAGTTGAATTTCCGAACTTGATTTTGATTTATCTGCAAAAAATGATTTCTTGAACTTATAAAACCTGAGTTAAATTAGAAAATTGTCTAGCATATGCGTGATATGTTAAATTTTAGCTAGATATTTTATATCAATCAAATTGCTTTATATACTTATTGTGGATGTTAGAATGTTATGAAACACATAACTTCTTATCTGAACTCTTTTTAGAATATTGATAAAGAAACTTCTACAACAACATAAGATTGAGCCAAGAGAAACCACAATATCTCAAGAAAGATTACATAAATGGAAACAGTGGCAAATAGAACCATGCAAGACCAAGATGTTAATATAGGAAATTTGGGGAGTCAGGCAATAGAGATTCCTCGAGAAAGGAAAATAGTGGAAGAATCACAAGGACCACAACCCATGAATGATCAAGTAAACAATCCTGTAAATCAGATAGCTAATCAATCACCTGATGAAGTATCTCAAAATAGGGTTGACCCCATTCATCAATTAATGGAAGAAATGAATGAGATGCGCAAGGTACAACAGACTTGTGCAGAAAAATTACACTTTTGACCCAAGAAAACCAAATGCTCAAACAAAAGGCCCAGCAGGATGCAAAAGCATCTATAACTAGAATACAGGGGCAAGAAGCAAGCTCCAATAAACCCGCAAGAAGTAAAGCAAAAGCCAATAAAAATCAAAGAGTGATGGTAGTGGAACCCGCACATCAGCGGTTTGGACCTGATAGATTAGATTTTGATGATTCATAGTTGCAAAACAACAGATAGCAAAAATATTTTGAGGACATGGAACAAATGCGAAGAAATCAAAATTTTGAAAAATAAAGAGGGAGGGCGACTTGAAGAAGTGCTAAAAGAAGCCAGAAGAACACTGTTGGCACCACACCTTGCGTATGCGTCAATACCGCATAAGTGCAATCTTCCCATCTTTGAATGTTATGATGGGACAAAGGATCCAGCGGCTCACCTAAAATACTACAACCGCATCATGACCGGATGGGAACAAGATGATGTTGTTATGTGTCGGTATCTTCCGTCAAGCTTGAAAGGGACAACTTTAACATGGTATGATAATCTTCCAGAAGGGTCAGTGCATTGTTACACACAATTGACCCGCAAGTTCCTAGAGACATACATGTATAATAAACCCGCAGACGCAGGGATGGACAAGTTATTTTTCCTTGCATCTTGGACAGAGGAGACTATCCAAGACTACATAGATCGATGGCAGACGATCTGTCAAGCAATAAGGGATGTAACTCCAGAAATTGCTATTAACTTCTACAAATGGGGGATAGCCAACCGAGCAATCCAACTCTTTGTTGATATTCATGAAAAAAATCCGAAAACCGAAGGGGATCTTAGGGAGATTATTGAAAAATATGCAAGGTTGCAGGATATTCAAAAGCAGGATCCGAGAATAACATCCCAACATCAGAGGGTTGCCAACAGGGAAAATTTTGTAGATTCATCAACAAGTTCCGGAAAGAGGGCTGCGGGAGAAAATCCTGATATTGAATCAAAACGAGGTAAGACAAATGACGAAAGAAAGTTTAACCGCCAATTTGAAGATCGAGTTTTCACTAAACTCAACACCCCTTACCCACAAAATCTAAATGCAATTAAGAATAGGCAAGATTTTCAGTGGCCATGGACAAAAGGAACGCAACCATCACACACACAGAACTCAAAGGATTATTGTGAATATAATTGCTATCAGGGTCATTCCACAAGCAGATGCAGGAATTTGAAGATGCAAGTTCAAAAATCGATTGACATGGGAGAGCTGAAGGAATTTATTTATTTGCCCAATCCTCCACCAAGGCACAATATGGGAAAAACTGTAACTATTCCGCAAAATGACCGAACTATTAACATGATTTCCTATGTCGAATCGGGTCAATCATCTATAAATGTAGTTATTGATAAGAAGCTCCATAAGAGGGTTCACAGGCATGAAGTATTAAAGGTTGCGGGAAGAGTTACGGAAACATGGGAAGGATGGATGGCTTCTCCGTTAACTTTTTCAGCAGATGAGGTTGATCAGGAAATAGAAACACACAATGATCCATTGGTGCTTACTCTACCAATATCTGGATGGAATGTCAAGAAGATTCTCATGGATGGGGGTAGCTCCCTTAATGTCTTATTTTATGATACTTTCCAAAAAATGGGATTAAAAGATGATCAGTTTACACCTTCTTACTACACTAACTATGGGTTTAATGGGATAACTTCGAAACCAAAATGGGAAATCTTAGTTGATGTTATGGCCGGACCCATAAGTATTTTGACTAAATTCAGTGTAGTGGAGGCTCCATCTCCATATAATGCCATCATTGGTAGACATTGGGTCCACCAATTGAAAGGTGTAACTTCAACATATCACAAATATTTGCGATTCCCGACGCCGCAAGGGGAGATGGAGATAAAAGGAGATCAGAATGTAGCAAAATCTTGTATCCTTGCAGAAATTCGCATGAACGAGGACGAGTACAGCAACAACAAAATAGGAAAAGAGAACGAAAGATAAAGGCAAAAGAAGAAGCCCTAGGCCAATATTTGATTAAAACTGCGGGAAGTGAGGCAGTAACTAAAACAAATGAAAATACTTCATTGAAGGAAAGCATACCAAAATTTGACGAGGGAAGTCTTCCAGCATAGCAATTAAAGGGGGCTCCCGCACTTTTAGGAGCTCCCAAATCTACTTTTACAACAATTGAAAAAACCAAAAATATCAACATAGGAACAGAAGAACTCCCAAGAATGATCAAGATCGGAACACTGATGGAAACAGAAAGGGAACTTGATTTGGTCACTCTACTTAGAGATTACGTGGATATTTTTGCATGGAAGATAGAGGATATGCCAGGAATTGATCCGAATATTGTTCGACATGATTTACATATACATCCGGGTACTACACCTTTTCGGCAACGCATACGCAAAGTAGCACCCGAATATCATTTGTCAGTTGAAAAAGCGTCAAAAAATCTCATGGATGCAGGGTTTATTCGAGAGGTGCGATACCCAACTTGGATTTCAAACATGGTGATTGTACCAAAAAAGAATGGGGGAGTAAGAATTTGCATAGACTTCACCAACTTAAAAAAAGCATGCCCAAAAGATAGTTATCCGCTTCCCAACATTGATCAGTTGGTGGACGCTGTTGAAGGACATGAAGCTTTATCCTTCATGGATGGGCATTTAGGGTATAATGAGATTTCTCTAGCTGAAGAAGATCAAGAACACACTGCATTTTTCACTCCACACGGTTTTTACTGCTACACCAGAATGCCATTTGGGCTAAGAAATGCAGGAGCAACTTATCAGCGTTTGGTAGACGCAATTTTTAAACCATGGATAGGTCGCACCCTGGAAGTCTATGTAATGACATGCTGATAAAGAGTAAATTTTCAAAGGATCATTTACAAGACTTGAGAGAAATATTTGAAGCCTTACGAAAATACAGAATGAAGTTAATCCAGACAAATACATTTTTGGGGTTACGTCTGGAAATTGTTGATATGGCATCTCCAAGGAGTGTTAAAGAAGTACAGAAATTAAATGGTTGTTTAGCCACACTCAACAGATTCATTTCCAGATCATCGGACAGATGTAAGCCCTTTTTTGACACCTTGAAAAAGAAAAATAAATTTGTATGGAATGAGCAAGCCTTACAAAATATCAAAGCTTATCTTACCACATTACCCGCACTACAAAAGCCAAAACCTGAAGAAGTGCTCGCCTTGTACATAGCCGCAACAAAAGATGCTGTAATTGCGGTATTGTTACGGACAAATGAGAAAGTAGAGAAACTAGTGTATTCCATCAGTAAAACTCTTAACCTTGCAAAAAGGAATTATACCAAAATTGAACAATTAATATTAGCACTGGTTTTTGCTACCCAGAACGCACATATTTTCTAACACATTATATGCGGGTACCAAGCAAAGCTCCGCGAGAGTCCGTACTGAAGAATGCGGGAAAAGTAGGGCGAATAGCAAAATGGAATGCACAATTGGAACAATTCCACATCTTATTCGAAATACAAACTGCACAAAAATCGCAAGTCCTAGCAGATTTTCTTGCGGATTTACCACTAGATGATGATTTTGAAATCCAAGGTTTTCCCGGAATAGAAGATGATGATTCCCAAGATATTCTAAGTTCTGTAAATTCTCGCGGATGCGAAGTATTTGTTGATGGGGCACGGAATAAAGAAGGTGCGGGAATTGGAATTGTGATTACATTTCCTACAGGAGACCGAATGGTACATGCATTTCGTCTTGAGTTTAGCGAACATACAAATAATATAGTGGAATATGAGGCTGTGGTTCATGGTCTTCGGCTCATCATTGAATTGGGAATATGCGATGTGCAACTCACAAGTGATTCACAATTGTAATTTGGCAGGTTGAATTAAAATATCAAGCGTTTGATGAAGATTTGATAGAAATACAAGAATCTTGTGCAAAAGTTGGCGTCTCAAATTCCAAATATAATTTTTCGACATTTATCTAGAGATAAGAATTACCATGCCGGTGCATTAGCATTTATTTCTTCAATGATAAAATATCAGAATACATCAGCAGTCAAAATTGGGGGCATTTATGAGCCGTCAATTAAGTTGTGGGTAGTCGAAAACATGGAAGAAGAAGTTGGGGAATATATTGAAAGTGCAGCCATTAAAGATGATACAAATTTTCCACAAAAATCAGAAAATGAATTATTCGGAGAAGATTGGAGGATTTCAATACATCAATACTTGCAAGATGGGATATTGCCCGTAAATACTAAAGAGGCAAGGAAGGTGCAATCAAAATCTGTGAATTATCAGTTGGAGGAAAAAATTCTGTACCGCAGATCTTTTTTGGGACCATTACTTTGATGTTTATCACAAGAAGAAGGGCAGTGAATTCTCAAAGATATACATTATGAAGATGCGGGAAATCATAGTGGGAGACAATCACTCGCATTAAAAGCAAAAACGCAAGGATATTACTGGCCATTTATGCATAAAGATGCGGAGAATCTGGTAAAAAGGTGCGAAGAATGTCAACGCTTTGCAAAAAGGATTAAAGCACCTGCAATGGAACTCAATTCCATACTCAGTCCCTAGCCATTTGCAAAATGGGGAGTAGATATTGTTGGGCCTTTAGTGGAAGGAACACGAAAGAGAAAATACTTGATTGTAGCCACAAATTATTTCACTAAATGGGTTGAAGCCAAAACTCTTGCACACATTAGAGATACAGATGTTTTCAAGTTTTTGTTCGAAAATATAATTTGCAGATTTGGAATTCCGGTAGCGGTAGTCTCAGAAAATGGACAACAATTACAAGGGAAAAATATTGATATGCTTTTCGAAGCATTTAATATCCAAAAGAATAAGTCCACTCCACTTTACCCTCAAAGTAATGGACATGCTGAAGCAACAATAAAACTATTGCCATGAATTCGAAAAAGATCTAGATGGACATCATAAACAATGGTGCGAACAACTTCGTAATACTTTATGGGCACATCGTACGACCACAAGAGAAGCCACTGGAGAATCACCGTATCTTCTTACTTATGGAGCGGAACCAATCATACTGACAGAAATTATTTTACCCACAACAAGGACAGAAGCGTGGGAAAAGAATTTGAATACAGACCTCATGCTTGAAAAATTGGATGATTTAGAAGAAAGAAGAGAGGTTACGCTCAAAAGAATTGAGAATTATCAAAGAAAACTGGCAAGAGAATACAACAAGAAAGTCAAGTTGCGGAACTTTGTGGAAGGACAATATGTTCTACGGCAAATCCCGGAATACCAAAGGGATAAAAGAGCAGGAAAGTTTGCACCTACATGGGGAGGACCTAACGTTATAAAAGATATTGCGGGACAAGGATCATACCATTTGCGGAATATGAATGGAGAAATCTTACGACATCCTTGCAACGCACAAGATTTCAAACCATATTACCTATGACCCACAATGCAATCGTACAATAATTTGTGCCCATAATAGGTAAAGCAGATCATATGCAATCTCTCTAGAAAGTCCATATAAATGTCTATGACTATTGGATTTTTTGCCGCAGAGATGCCTAACATGACATTAATCATTATATCAGGTACTTTCCACTTCAGGAGGTGCTCGCAACCAACAATGCAATCATACAATAATTTGGCTTCATACTATGTAAAGCAGAACAAATGTAATCTCTCTAGAAAGTCCATGTAAATGTTTATGAGTGCATGACTATTGGATCTTTCGCTACAGAGATGCCTAACATGACATTAATTATTGTATCATGTACTCTCTATTTCAGGAGATGCTCTGGGGACCGCATCCTAATTTCCTCCTGGCCAGAGAGAAGTTAGACATGCGCTACAACCCTCAAAGTAACTCAAGGTACAAAATTTCCTTGCAGTTAATCAACTCACACTCATTCAATGCACTAACAATCAATATATATATTTATAAATTGTTTTGCAGGGACAAAATAAAAGGCAAAATGAAAGTGCAAATACAATTTGGAAGCAAGGAAAAACTAAGCAACAGCAAAGCAAAGGAAAAAACTAAGGTGCGGGAAGATTTGCTTCAAAAGGAGGATTATCAGGGACATCTTTGCGCTTATAAACTTTGGAAAATCCATCGGCTTGTACTCTATCAAGAGTGTTGTTGACCGCTTTTGCAATTCCAGCACGAGTTTCGACCCTCAACCAAGTAATATAGGATTTTTTGGTTTCAAGCTCATTCTTGTACTGATTTATTTCGGTTGTAGAATTTTCGACAGTTGTTTTCCAAAAAGTTATTTTCCCTATCTCCGAAGCTAAATCCCGAACTAAGCTTTCATTCTTCAGTGTTTCATGCGTCAATTTGACCTCAGCCTCTTTGGTTTTAGAAGATAAAAGCTCTAGCTGAGTTTGCGCATCATTATCCTTGAAAGAAGCCAGCTCCAGTTGCTTTTTCAGTTCCTCCACCTTATCAATGGAAGCACCAAGCTCTCCTTTAGCCTTTGCAGCCCTTGCGGACGCATCATTGTATTTTCCTTCAAAATCTGTAACAAAGATAACATGTTAATTAATGTGGAAATAATATTCAATTTTAAATATGTAATAAAATAGGATACCTCTTGCGAGGGATTCAAACTCTGCTAATTCGCGAGCCATTGCATCTTTAGTAACATCAAGGAAGTCATATTCATTTGAGAGTTTCTGATAATTCTCCTTAAGTTGCTGAAGATCTAAATGACATTGATCTAATTCCGCTTGCTTTAATTCCCGCAACTGATTAGATTTCTTTGTACATTTTTCAACTTCTTTATGTAAGCGGAAGATATCACTTTCTGATAGGCACTTAAATCATACATTTTTACCGCCTAATTTATATTTGTTAGTACTTATGATTATATTAATTTACTATTTTATAGTTTTAATAGGTGGTTCACAAAAATCCAAAGCTATGAAAACTACGGTTAAAATGGATATAAAACTATTTTATGTGCTTATACCTCTAATTGGCTGGGAGTAGAAGACTGAACAAGCTAAAACAAATAATGGAAGTGATCAAAATCGATCAGCTGGTCACATGAAAGTGAGAGATAGAAAGAGAATTGGACGTCTAGAGTCAAACAAAAGAAGTGGGGCTTGGTTAGAGTTGTTGTTGGGTGAAAACAAAGAGTAGGTGCTGGCTATTCGGTCCTGGGAGTTGGTGAGGAGAAGTATATTAAAGAGAGGTGTTGTACGCGTAGAAAAAGGAATACCTCTAGCTAGGGAGAAAAGTAGGCAGAGCTAGGTCGTTGGAGAAAGTAGACAAGATGAGTGGAAAATGTGAGTTGGTTTACGCTGGGTAATAGACATGGGCTAGGAGAAAGTGATGGATGAGTGTTTGTCAACGTGAAAAGCTAGGTTTTGTGGGAGGAAGTGATTAGAATAGGGATTGATAGGCTTTTAGGTTGAGTTGGTGAGAGAAATGGAGGATATTAAAGAAAGAAAGTGACGTGAGAGGTAGGAGGAAGAAAAGAGCCTAGGGTTTGTGGAAAGAAGGTTGGCTTTGAGGGAAGTAGGTGGGTAGAGAGTACAGGGAGGAGGCGTTAACTTTTCTTGATCTTTCTTTTGCTTTTTGGGAGAAGAAAGAGCTAGAGGTAGGGGGAAGAAAAGATCTAGAGGTAGGAGGAATAAAGAGCTAGTGGTAGGTGGTAGAGAAGAGAGAAAGGATTGGACAAAAGCTAGAGACGTGACGGATTGAGTAGGTTCTCTTTTGGGGGGTTTCTGAAGTGACGGCTGACGGAGACAGGTTGAGCAGGAGCCTGCACGGTGAAGGGGAGATTAGAAGAAAGATCAAAGAGAGGTGTTGTTCTAATTAATTTGTAGCTAGGGTTTAATGTTGAAACCACTTAAAGTTAAGATCAATTGAATCGATTAATTTGATACAGACTATTATGATTTGAAAAGATTAATTCCATGATTTTGATTTATTGAATGAATGAAAAATTAGTTGTTGCTTCACCGGTTTTGTACAATACAGTAACCTACGCGCATAATTAATAAGATAAAAAATATGTTTGCCTACTTATTTGACATTTCATGCTTGGGTTAAATCCTTAGATGGGGTATGCTTAGAAGAGCCAGATATTATTTGTGAACCTATAATTAGTTTTGTATTATTTTCTCGCTAACGCAATTAGATGGTGTATGCATGAGCTTAGGGATTTTTGATGCGTCATGCTTAGGGTGTCTCAGTGATATTTGCGACTCTAATACATATAATAGGTGAGGTCGATAGAACGAACAATAGATGAATATTCATGAGTTATGTTTCACTTTAGTAATTAAATATAAATAGTGGTAGATACTAAAAACCCTGGTTACTATTTCTCCAATTTGATTTATTTTAATTAGTTTAGTTTGTTTTATTATTTCATTCATAATTCTAAAAATCCAAAAATATTATTCTTGATTAGTTAATTGAGATATTGATTGCAGTATTGTCCCCGCTCCCTGTGGGTTTGATCCGTACTTACCGTTGTCTGCATTGTAGACACCGTGCGATTGCGGTTGTTTTATATAGGTGATAGACACATTTTAGTGTCTAAATTACACCTTAATTTCTAGTGAGTTAGTATTCGATTTTGTGTCTATTACGTGTTTTTATGCTTTTGTAGGTACATTTGAAGAATAAAGATTTGTGGAAAATTGGCTCAAAAAGTGATAAAGGCACCCAAGGACAAGTGTTATTGGCACCCTAGAAATGGATAAGGGGCACCCTCGAGTCAACTCGGTCAAAATCGGGTCAAACCCGAGTCAAATCGGTCAACCCGAGTTGCCGAGTCAATCACCGATTCAACTCATCGGCAGCAACTGTACACTCAAAATCAACGTGATTTTCGAGTTATTTTGCTTCCAAATTGATACAAAAGCTACAAGAGTCCAAGAACAACTCAAACACATCAAGTTAGAGTGATTTACGCCGGAGAATATTGCACAATCATGAATTTGGACGGAAAAATGGATTCCGGCTTGGAATCGGATTTGTGAAGATTTGGATAGATTTTAAGGAGTTCTATTAGGTTTAGAACTCTCCCTAGGGTTCCTACACCCTATATATATGAAGAGAAGCCGAAGAAATCAAGGAGAAAAAGCCTAGAGATCGAAACAGTAAGTTTCCGGCCATTTCCGGTCATCGCCGGCCACCTGCTGCTGCTCCGGCCGGCGTGTTCTTCATCTACCACCGTCTGAGAAGACGACTCAGCCACACTTATAACTGTTGCTGATTCAAACTGCTTCTGTTGCCTATCCTTTTAAACCTGTGTTGCTTAGAAACACTTCTGTAACGGCTGAACCCTATTCTGTAACACTTATAAACGTATCTGTTCAGCTGTTGCACTATTATTTCACCTTGTAATCAACTTTTTGAGCAATGAAAAGATCTTTTGAGCAAGTTTTCTTCTCCATGGGGTAAGTTTATTTACTGGGATGATGGATAAGGTATTTTTCTCAATTTTATGTGATTTAATTATTTTCTAATAATTATTTATAATTCTTTTATTATTATTTGCATGGATTTAAATTAGAAAAAAATGGTTTTTATTAAATAGTTGTGTTCTCTTTTGATGGGTCATGCTTAGTTAATTACTCTTGATGTCCCATGCTTAGGATTTACAATTATTCTTTTAGGAAACATATTTTTGGCAAACTTGAATTAAATTGTTAAAAAGAATTACATGATTAATCACATGAATTGTTAGAAATAACTGAATCCTGATTCCTGGTTTTCTCCATATTTTCTAAAAATCATCTCTAGTGTATTTTCCTGATTTTTATTAGTTTAGGTTAAGTTGAATATTTTCTAAAATCATTACCTTCACAAGTTCGAGTAACGAACTTCTTTTTACCACTATATAAAATCACATCAATAGGGTAATCTAAAATCCGATCAATATTTGGCGCCGCTGCCGGGGAGCGGTTGTGGAATATTGTAATTAGTATTTTTGATTTTCTAATCGTAGTTTAGGTTTTTTTTTTAGTTTTGTATATATTTTTATATATATTTTTATTTTATTTTATGATTTTTAGTTCTATTTGACTCGTTTTGTGTTATAGTATCTCTTTTCAGGTACTTTTCCGAGGATGATGATTCCTTCTCAGGAGACGTCATCTAAGATGACATTTCGGGAATATATGGATTGGTCACAGCATGAGGAAGTTTTTGCTTCACTTCTGGTAAGTGAAGAATCACCTCTAATGTTATATGAGAAGTATTATAAACACAGACCGTCTAGTTCTGAACAAAGATTGAGAGTTTTGGAATGCTAGAAATTATTTGCTGATGATGATCAGTCTTGTTGTGACTCTCAATTCCATAAAGATTATATAGATGACCTTGTGGATGATTGTGTAGATGATTTGCCTAATTCTATAGATGAAGCTATCTCACAAGATCATTCACCCGACTTAGAGGTTGTTTCTAGACCTCTAGACTTCCAAAAGTTACCTAATTTAGGGTTAGAATTGTGTGTTTCTCCAGTTTTGTTGGATTACTTTGCATCCAAATACCCAGAGAACTTGCATGTTCCTGACATTGTGCATGAACCAATTGATATTTTTCCAGTCCGAATATTATCCCCATATTATGTTCTTTACGCACTTCCGAGTGTAGTGAAAACTTGGTTTGGGGGTAATCCCTTATTTTTGACAGTTTCAGTGTCTCCGTTCGCCATAATATAATTGTGAAACTGTCATTTGTATATATATTGTATTTTGGGTTGATCCCCAAATTTACAGGTTATTAGTGTATGGGGATTCTTTCTGTACATATCCAGTAGGTAGATTTTTATTTTCTTGTTTTTATTTTCTTTTAGGCTTTTTGTTTATTTTTATTTTTGGTGTTATTTGTTATTACTATCATTTGATGTGTGTTACAGAGAATACTGTTTTTCTTGCATCAACCAGGTGAGACGTTCCAATCCCTTCCCTTTGATTTGCATTTGTTTCTCTTATTTATATTTATTGCATACCATTCTAGGTTGCACGGTTTGAAACATTGAGGACAATGTTAAATTTAGGTTTTGGGGGTAGAGTTTCCGAAAATTGATGCCAATAAAGAAACTCCGAAATTTAGAAACTTGTGAATTATTCAGGATGACACTAACCATTCTAGGTAGATGGAAACATATCTCTTATCTATAGGAATTGGTGTACCCAGCTGAATGGTATATTCATATCTGAATTCCCTCAGGTGTTAGAAATAATCATTGAACAAACATATCTCAGAATCATCATAATCATATCACTTTCTATTTTTATTTTTGCAATTTTATGTTTCTCTAAGTGATTTGGTGGGGCCCTAGTATTGCCATAAGGTCGTAGCTCTGATGTATTAGAATTTTAATTTTGTTGAATTTTTTTTTTTGAAAAAGTTGACACTTTGATAGCAGTATGTGTGTGTTCTCCCTGTCTCTGTCGCCTAAGCAAGCGTGGAACGCAGGATCCATGGGAACTATCATGTAATATGCTGAAAAAGGAACATGCGCTTAGATTCAAAGGATCTAATCATGTAGTCGTGAAAATAAAATAAAATAAAATATGTATATAAATAATAAAAATAAAAATAGGAGCATTCGAGCCGGACTTTATACTAATATTTTGGGAAACACCGTTCACCTTAGTCAACATATGCACCATTCATTACTTCTATACACATCTTCTAATCTACCCCTGTGTTTGAATTTGATTGATTTCGAGCAATGTGAATTACATCCAATTTTGTATGTTCAATGATTATTTGAGTAGAGTTTTGCATTCTTATATGAATTTTAGTATGCTGAGTGAAAACTCGTGTACATCAATTGGATTCATACAGGGGTAATGATTTTTATAGCTGAAGAATTTATTATGCCAACTAAATAGCTTGTTTAGTGTCTATCCTTAATCGTTCACAAGTATGCTAGAAATTCGGAGTACAGGTTTTGTAGGTAAACCTCTTATAAACCCTCACGAGACAAAACTCGTCCGCTAATGCCACTTAGGGGTTTAAAGGCTTATTACATATGCTAAATGAAAGTGAGTTAGGATTTTATTTTATTTTTAGACTAGTTTTGCTCGAGGACTAGCAAAATATAGGTTTGGGGGTATTTGATAGGCGCTTAAATCTATATTTTTACCGCCTAATTTATATTTGTTAGTACTTATGATTATATTAATTTACTATTTTATGGTTTTAATAGGTGGTTCACAAAAATCTAAAGCTATGAACTAAATACGGTTAAAATGACTATAAAACTATTTTATGTGCTTATACCTCTAATTGGATGGGAGTAGAAGACTGAACAAGCTACAACAAATAATGGAAGTGATCAACATCGGTCAGCTGGGCACATGAAAGTGAGAGATAGAAAGAGAATTGGACGTCTAGAGTCAAACAAAAGAAGTGGGGCTTGGTTAGAGTTGTTGTTGGTTGAAAACAAAGAGTAGGTGCTGGCTATTCGGTCCTGGGAGTTGGTGAGAAGAAGTAGATTAAAGAGAGGTGTTGTACGGGTAGAAGAAGGAATACCTCTAACTAGGGAGAAAAGTAGGAAGAGCTAGGTCGTTGGAGAAAGTAGACAAGATGAGTGGAAAATGTGAGTTGGTTTACGTTGGGTAATAGATATGGGCTAGGAGAAAGTAATGGATGGGTGTTGGTCAACGTAAAAGGCTAGGTTTGATGGGAGGAAGTGATTAGAATAGGGATTGATAAGCTTTTAGGTTGAGTTTCTGAGAGAAATGGAGGATATAAAAGAAAGAAAGTGACGTGAGAGGTAGGAGGAAGAAAAAAGCCTAGGGTTTGTAGAAAGAAGGTTGGCTTTGAGGGAAGTAGGTAGGTAGAGAGTACAGGGAGGAGGCGTTACCTTTTCTTTGATCTTTGTTTTGCTTTTTGGGAGAAGAAAGAGCTAGAGGTAGGGGGAAGAAAAAACTAGAGGTAGGAGGAAGAATGAGCTAGTGGTAGGTGGTAGAGAAGAGAGAAGGGATTGGAGAAAAGCTAGAGACGTGACGGATTGAGTAGGTTCTATTTTTGGGGGTTTCTGAAGTGACGGCTGACGGAGACAGGTTGAGCAGGAGACTGCACGGTGAAGGGAAGATTAGAAGAGGCAATGTAGAATGCGGCTCTGTACAGAGACAGAAAGAGAAGCAGGTGGAGTTTTCTGTACAGGTCTAACGGCTGGTGACTGAGGCCCTTGCTCTATTTTGGTTTAATCCTTTTCTCTCTACTTTTCTCTTAATTATTTTAATGGGTTTTAAGAAATCCATCTCCATGTTCTAATTAATTTGTAGCTAGGGTTTAATGTTGAAACCACTTAAAGTTTAGATCAATTGAATCGATTTATTTGATACAGACTATTATGATTTGAATAGATTAATTCCATGATTTTGATTTATTGAATTAATGAAAAATTAGTTTTTGCTTCACCGGTTCTGTACAATACAGTAACCTATGCGTAGAATTAATAGGATAACAAATATGTTTGCCTACTTATTTGATATTTCATGCTTGGGTTAAATCCTTAGATGGGATATGCTTAGAAGAGCCAGATATTATTTGTGAACCTATAACTAGTTTTGTATTATTTTCTTGCTAACACAATTAGATGGTGTATGCATGAGACTTAGGGCTTTTTGATGCGTCATGCTTAGGGCGTCCCAGTGATATTTACGACTCTAATACACATAATAGGTGATGTCGATAGAACGAACAATAGATGAATATTCATGAGTTATGTTTCACTGCAGTAATTAAATATAAATAGTGGTGGATACTGAAAACCTTGGTTACTATTTCTCCCATTTGATTTATTTTATTGTTTCTTGCGGATATTTTCTCCATATAAAAGCCGGTGCTGCGATTCTAATTCATTGTACTTCCATATGGCCAGATTATTTCTAACGAGAAGGTTGTTAAATCTTGTCTTGACCTCCACATTTTCATTATTGATTTTTAGAACATGATCTGTCAAGCGACTAACTCTATGTTGCATCCTAGCCACAAGGCTTGAATCCCCCGCTGATCCCATCAAGTAATTCAGAAAAGAAGTAAATAATTTAAGAAAAATTGACGAGATGGGAAGAATTAAACCTTGATTTTGAAGATCAAGCAATTGTTGATGAAGTGCATCGTTTTCCCGCTTCAAACCCGCAACATCTTCTTCTACAGACCTAAATTGGGTCTCCATTTTCTTGGATCGTGCCTTGTAAAATTTATAAGTTAAATATGCAGTATTTTGACCTCGGGCAAGCTGCAATTTAAAGGATTAAAGTTATTAATAGATGAAAATAAAATGAAATATAAGGTTATTAAAACAATAAAATACCTGCAAGAGAGCTTATTGCGGGAAAGAATACACTTCACCATCTGCAAGCGCAACTGCCGCAAGGCATCTTTCACTGTGTCATACGGTGTGGACCGCATGTACTCCCGCAAGTTAGCGACCCTAAGACTATCTGATTCCACCAGCGGAGGGTCATGTGGAATACATAGTAGCTCCTTTGACATAAACCATCGAAAGGCTTCCTCCTCCTCGTTCATAAGGTTTGAATCTCCCGTAATTCCTTTACCTTTATTCTTTTGTGAAATTTCTTCATTTGTTTGCACTACCTCAGCGACAGTCACGCTTTCATTATCTACGGTAGGAGCATTTTCTACCATAATACTTGCTGGTTCACCTTCTATTGCTCTAGTGATGGCTGGCCCATCTGCTGCAGCAACGTTAACCTGCTCTCCCTTTCCAACTGGGATATTTTCCGACTCACTCTGAAGGGGAAGGTCTTCCTTATCAGACGAACCATCTTCACTTGTTGCAGGTTCATGCGGTTCATCAACAAATAAGGGAGAGAGTTGGAAAAGAAAAGAAGAATCAGGAACGACAGTTTGGTGCGAAAAATTGACCGCAGCATCTGAAATTTCCACCGCAGCACCAACTTGTTTCGCAGACTCAAAATTTGTTATTTGAAGTGGCATGTTCTGCTCTTCATGTCTCTCTGGATCAGAGCTACCCTCACCTCTCAAAATTGGATGATGAAGGGGAGAGTCTCGAATTTATCCTTCTTCCCTGTCAGTGGAAGCCCGGGGCGTACCCTTAGCTTTCTTCCGACCCTATTAATAAACCGTAAGAATTCATTAAATAAAATTCAAAAGGATTACTAGAACACATTTGGGTAAATCAATACCTTTTTTACGGGAGTTGCGGCTTTGTGTTTAACCCCCGAATGACCTTTTTCGCCCACTAAGGTATGCGGCTATATAAAAGAAGAAAAAACAATAAAACAATGTTCAAAGCGTGGTATGAAAAAAAAGAGGGAATGTACATACCACATTGGTAACAGAAAAAGCGAAGCCTTCAAAGTTCAACCGTCAAGCGCAGTAATTATCAAAACGCGTAAGAAGGTTGTAGACCACACTTTCTGGGACGAACCCGAAGACCCATGGACCTTCAATAACCAAAGGAGTGCGGTACCACTTAAAATCGTAATCATCATGGATTTTCTCTTTTAAAGGAATCTGCGTCCCAGGAATGAACTTCAACTTGGAGTTATCAATCTCCCACAGCAAACGAAATCCATCACCTCCTTTGCGGCCCGGACCAACACTCCACTTCTTATAATTTTGTGCAACAATGTTGTCCGCATACGTAACATGGAAGTTTTCGACCGTGTAATGTTTACGATCCGCAGGATTGGGAACGTAACAGGTGAAGTTGGTTATTCCTTGGCTGCGCATGCTACACGTATCCAACACGCGCTACCAATTCCCGTTATATTAAGTGATGGATCAGGCTAAACCATGCGGGGACTTGTTACGACTTGCGAGAACCTCATATTGGAAAGAATTCTCGCGTTGGTAAAGAGGAAGCTGCAAGCCCGCATCCAATGCTCTCGCATGTATTAACAACCTGTTGTTGGTGTACTTGAACTCCTCCATCATTTCCAATAAAATTTCATCTCCTTCCGCATGATCGTAGAAGGAAACTTTGAACTGTTGAAGATTGTGCTTCCTTTTAAACTCCTCAAGGTTCATCGACCTAAAACTAAAGTTTTCTTGTGACCGCTTACTCTTAGGAGCTGGTTTGCTGGCCGTAAACAGATACATCTGCGGGATGATTTCCTATCTAAAGGGTGATCATCCTGGTGAGAAGCACCACCAACAACCTTGTTGTCATTCTTTCCAGTCATGATGAATCTTTATCTGCATATGAAATTATGAGAAGTTAAGCACATTACAAGTAAGAACAAAATAGAAATGCTACAAAACAAAGGAACAACAAGGCGTTTGTTGAATCAAAATACAGACCAGTAAACAATTTTCTGATCAAGGAAAGAAAAAGATCATGATAAAACAACCAGACATCAAAATAAAAGTATCAGCATCAACATTATTACCATTCATTCCAACAAACAGTAAACAGATAAACAAGAACATCATCGACATTATCATCATCAGTGATTATTCCAAAAGGATTCAAATAAAGAAATTGATAAACAAACAAATACATTAAGGAAAAACTTAAGAGGATTACCTGTAATGAAGTAAAAGACAGAAGAAAATCTGATGATTGGATGAACAGAAAACTTGATCGCGATGCAAAAATCCTTATTCACAAAAGTTTAGGAGAACAAAAAGGCACAGAGGAATCTTTGAAAAGTTCAGAAGAATGAAACCCACAAAAACTTTAATAAGAAGAAGAGAAAGGATATAAAAAATGAAATAAGGAGTGTGACTAACATTAAATAGGAGAAGACTGAAACTGACGAACCGTCGAAAACTGAAAAAAAATAAAAAATTATCAGAGATTTGATTTCCTCGAAACCGTCAACTGACGGAAACGTGGGAAGAAAAGTAACTGCTAGCGTAAAAATCGGGGAAAAGTAAAGTAAAACGTGGGAAGAGGAGTTATTGCAAGCGCGAAAGTCGAAAGGGTAATAATTATTTTTCCTTTTTAATTTTTTTATCATATGTTAAAATTCAAAAGAAAAAAAGGGCAAATTGTGAGGGTAAAAAATCCTAAACTACACGTGGACCAATACAACGGAAGGAGCATCAGATTACAATAAAACGAGAAACACTGAAACAAAGCTTTATAATAAGTACTAAAACAGACAGCTTCGTTGCATGATCGACACGTGGGCTGCGGGAAAGTATGACACAGTAAAGGAAACTGAAAAGCATCGATGCATGAGAGACACGTTTCAACTGTACAAGTTGTGGAACAAAAGAAACTAAAGCATAACGAATCACATTCAATGACCACATGTCAAGCATGTCATGATTCTAATAAGGTCGCAAGGTTCATCCAAATCCAAAACAACAACTTGATTAAAAATCCGCAGAAGAGTTGCGGGACATCAAGCGAGAAGTTAAAGGAAATGGGAAATACACATATAAAGTCTTGCGGAAAGCACAAAGAAGTATTGCGGGATACACTACGCTCCAAAGAATGGATAAGATCAAATAGGTGGAAAGTCAGATTGGAGGGACCCATCGAAAATTTGTTATAAATACCAAGCTTTCAAACAGGAAGAGGGACTGGAAAAATTTGGTTAAAATTGGACATAAGGAATCGGATCAGAGCAAAGAGTTTAGGTATGCGACTTGTGTAAATTTCATAGTATAGTTGTTCTTGGATTAATTGAATTTTTATCATATGGCATAATTTCTTTTTGTAACATATAAGGATTAATAAAAAATGATACAAATCTTTTCTACCCGTGGAGGTAGACAATATGATTGTCGAACCACGTTAAATTCTTGTGTTGATTCATGTTAGAATTTCATGTATTTATTGCTAACATATTCTAAGTGTTAATATGTATTGATTTCATTTTAAGATATCTGATTTCATTATGTTACAAACTATGACGATTGTGATCCAAAGACACGAGATTTTTGGTAATCATAAGTAGTTTAGATTTATTATAGTCAACACTCAACAAGGTTTTTTATTTATTTTATTTCTAGTAAATTTATACCATTATTGTTTATTATATTTCCTCGAGGGCATTTGTTTCCACTCATCCAACCAATTATGGACGTGATAATGAGAGACTGCTGGATTTGATATTTAACTTGGGCAACCCTAAATTGTTGTTCATTTAAGAATATTAAGGGCAATTCCTTGATATATTCTCTCTCTTTATTTTTCTCTCCAACTTTATTTTTTTAAAATAACCATAAAAACTATGATTATCATTTATGATAATAGATAATTATAAATTGAAAAATAATTATGTTATTAATCATATTTTTAATAAATTTTAACAAACATATTTTTAGAAATTATCTTAGAAAAATGCTCTCAAAGAGAAGTGGAAAGAATGACGATCTAAGATTATTTTTTTAGTCCACTATTATTTTTTGTCTCTCTCTTGATAGTTTAGAGAAAATAAGGAAAAAAGATCTAATTCAATTTTGTTAAAAATAATAATTGATTATAATAATTTTGTAAATAACTTTTTTCTACTTATGAAAATAATGAGTTTTTCAATTATGATTAAAATAATCAGTTATTATAAATTTTAACAAACATCCATATAATGGATTATGGGATGGATAACTGATTATGGGCTCATAATCCATTATAATAATGGTTACCAAACAGCCTCATAACAGTTATATTCATCCATTAGAAGTTATTTTCATATCTCTATTGAATTTTTTTAACCATCTTCTCATTTTCTTCCCGAATTTTAATTTAGTTAAGATCCGGGTAAATTTATCTATATAATATTTATATTTAAATAAAACAATTACAATTAATATTGTAGTATTTTTTTATAAGTGATGTGTATGATAATTTTGTACCATTACGGTTTCTCATACCTCCTGGAAGGTCTTCAATTTCGTTTAATCTTTCATAATCAACCATCTACGGACGTGATAGTAAGAGATTACAGAATTCATTGTTGAATTTGTGCATATTATTTCTTTTATGAAAGCATCCTATCTCTTCAGAGAATATCCAACAAAATGATGATAAACCATTAGAAGATTTCAATTCTCATGTCAGATTATATATATTTAGTACAAAATTTTGTTTTCAATTTTTTTGGGTTCAAGATTATTATATTAATCATGTATTTCGATTTATGGATATAATTAAATATTATATAATTATTTTATAATCAATAAGTTTTGGATTTTCATGCTCTCATTGTTTCAAGAAAAAATATTGAACTTGGGCACATTACTATTCTTTCAAGGAAGCCTCATGTCTTCTTATTTCTTAAAGAGTATTAAACGAAATGGTTCAAAACCATCACATGATTTGAGTTTCCTTGGTTTACATGTATTTAGTACACAATATTGTTTTTGAATTTCTTCGGTTCAAATTTTGGAAATCTTGTGCTAATTTTGTTAACGGATTAATGAAATATTATTCCGTCAGTTTTTTACTCCCTCAATTTCTATAAAAATTTAAGAAAATAATAGTAACATTTTTTAGAAAATAGAAGGAGTATTTTTTTTCTTTTGTAAGTTACATGTTAAAGAGAATGTGAATCTAAATATTTAAAAAAAAGTACTTCACAAAGCACAAATAAAAATATTGCAATTTACACCCATTCAAAAAATTGAGACTTACGTGATTTGATCATCCACACCATAAAGCGATTATTGTTGAATAGGCACGGCGGTTGCATTCACTAGTACCTGATATCCATATGTATTGATGTCAAAGTTATCGTTTTTGAGGACTATCAAAAATCAATTTGGGACGACTAATAAAACAAAATAAGATCATTATGAAGTAAAATCAACATACCCTTTATTCATATATTTTTTATAATGATTAATCTTTCCTTGTTTAATTAATGTTAAAAATTAATTAAATTAGTTAAATTAAATTAATTAATTATTATTTTTTTAAAATAATATTTTTTTCTATTTTTTAAAAAAAAAAATTCAAATTTTTTAAAAAGTATTTTCTTTTTTCAATTCTTTTTTACTTTCTTTTGATAGCTTTTAATTAATTTTTATTTAAATATTAATTAAATATTTTGTTAAAAAAACTAAAATAAATAATCGGTAGATAACTAATTTTCCAAAACTACCGATTATGGTAGTAGAAAAATTCAAAAAATTTAAAGTTTAAGAAAATTTATTTCTGAGGCTAGTTTGATAATCGGTAGATAACAAATTTTTCGAAACTACCGATTATGAAACGAGCTCAGGAAAGGACCCAATTGATTTGACCTCGGATGGTGAGTGGATGATTTTAAATATATATTTTGAACATAAATGTATAGACAAATATTAAAGCAATGTTTTGTGATCGTTAACAAAAAAAAAATCATTTCTTGCACGCATTTAATGCCATGGACGTCTCATAATCGATAGATAATGGAGTACCATATCTACCGATTCCATGGTAATCGGTAGTTCAATGAACAAATTAATCCTCCGATTATACTTGTTTTGCTATAATCGGTAGTACGGGAACATGATTAACTACCGATTAATGTTGTCTATGCATAATCGGTAGTCTAAGAATTTTTTAAACTACCGATTATGTATGTTGCCCCAAATTGAAAATCGAAAAAATTATCAAAATTCTAACATTTTGAACATGCATAATCGGTAGTCTAAGAATTTTTTAAACTACCCATTATGTATGTTGCCCCAAATTGAAAATCGAGATAAATATCAAAATTTCAACATTTTGAACATGCATAATCGTTAGTCTAATAATTTTTTAAACTATTGATTATGTATGTTGCCCCAAATTGAAAAACGAAAAAATTATCAAAATTCCAACATTTTGAACACGCATAATCGGTAGTCTAAGAATTTTTTAAACTACCAATTGTATATGTTGCCCCAAATTAAAAATCGAAAAAATTATCAAAATTCTAACATTTTGAACATGCACAATCGGTAGTCTAAGAATTTTTTAAACTACCGATATATGTTGCCCCAAATTGAAAATCGAAAAAATTATCAAAATTCCAACATTTTGAACATGCATAATCGGTAGTCTAATAATTTTTTAAACTACCGATTATGTATGTTGCCCCAAATTGAAAATCGAACATTTTGAACATGCATAATCGGTAGTCTAAGAATTTTTGTATATGTTGCCCCAACTTGAAAATCGAAAAAATTATCAAAATTTCAAAATTTTGAACATGTATTATCGGTAGCCTAAGAATTTTTTAACCTACCGATTGTATATGTTGCCCAAATTGAAAATCGAAAACATTATCAAAATTCCAACATTTTGAACATGTATAATCGGTAGTCTAAGAATTTTTTAAACTACCGGTTATGTATGTTGCCCCAAATTGAAAATCGAAAAAATTATCAAAATTCCAACATTTTGAACATGCATAATCGGTAGTCTAAGAATTTTTTAGACTACCGATTGTATATGTTGCCCCAAATTGAAAATCTAAAAAATTATCAAATTTTTAACATTTTCAACATATACAATAGGTAGTCTAAGAATTTTTTAAACTACCGATTGTATATGTTGCCCCAAGTTGAAAATCGAAAAAATTATCAAAATTCCAACATTTTGAACATGCATAATCGGTAGTCTAATATTTTTTTTAAACTACCGATTATGTATGTTGCCCCAAATTGAAAATCGAACATTTTGAACATGCATAATCGGTAGTCTAAGAATTTTTTAAACTACCGATTATGTATGTTGCCCAAAATTGAAAATCGAAAAAATTATCAAAATTTCAACATTTTGAACATGTATAATCGGTAGTCTAAGAATTTTTTAAAATACCGATTGTATATGTTGCCCAAATTGAAAATCGAAAAAATTATCAAAATTCCAACATTTTGAACATGTATAATCGGTAGTCTAAGAATTTTTTAAACTACCGGTTATGTATGTTGCCCCAAATTGAAAATCGAAAAAATTATCAAAATTTCAACATTTTGAACATGTATAATCGTTAGTCTAAGAATTTTTTAGACTACCGATTGTATATGTTGCCCCAAATTGAAAATCGAAAAAATTATCAAATTTCCAACATTTTCAACATATACAATCGGTAGTCTAAGAAATTTTTTAAACTACCGATTGTGTATGTTGTCCCAAATTCAAAATTGAAAAAAATATCAAATTTCTAACATTTTCAACAATATTATCAAATTGAAAAAATTCATAATCGGTAGATAACTAATTTTCCGAAACTACCGATTTTTATGATAGTAGAAAAATTCTATTTGGGCTTATTGAATAATAGGTAGTAATCGAAATTTTCAAAACTACCAATTATACAATGATTTTAATAAAATGTTATAAAAAAAGTAAAAAAAAAATTAAAAAAAAAATATATATATATTATTATTTTAGATTAGTAAAAAGGATTAAAGGTATTTTTTAGATTAGTAAAAGGGTATATAGGTATTTTTACATATCTTTAGGCTACCCTATAGCCATATCTATTGGATGAGTTTAAATTAGTTGCCCCAAATTAGTTTTGAGTAGCCCTAAAAAACGCTAGGATGTTAAAGCGTAAATGAACTTTAAAATCAAGAAGAAGTATATATACACATTATTATAGCTAATTTAATGAGATTATGGAAGGCGATTTCGGAAGTAACGTTACTGCTGAGACTTACTAATCAACATTGGTTTGGACTTTGGAGCCGATCTACAGCAAGTCACTTATAAAAGGGTATAGGTAATCTGTCAAAATTGTCCCACAATGAAACCCTAAATCATATCGATAAAAAGTATCAAAATAGAAATGACATGACTTTGTGAGAGGAAATTAATAGAGAGCCTCGGTATTATCGTCCTGTTAATTACCTGTGATCCATTCCAGAGATCATCATCAAAACGAAAGAGATATGTTATCAATATGTTCCAATGACAGTGAATACTGTATAAATAATTGGGAGTGATGGCATTGACTCGGAAAGAACCAGGCTAAGGCCAGAACCCGTGCATCAGTCAATTGTTTGCCTCATTAATTACGAATGGCATCTTGACCACCAGAAACATATTTGCTTGGTTCACTTCTTAAATCATCTACTACCTCGGTTTTCGGAATTGAGATTCTATCATTTTTCTATTTTCACTTAAAACTAGATTAAATTAAAAAAATAATAGTATCTTGTTTTCTAAAAATAGATAAAATATTTACTATTTTCCGTATGATGTCTTTAGGCGAGCCCCGAGCAATTGCGCACCTGGCGTCTATAGTTCTATTTTGGTGTTCTTCCTCTCCTTGCAGTGCGACACAAATGCCGTTTTGACATTATCTGCAGAAATGAGAAAGGCAGGGGAAGAAATGAAGATAAGGAATTTCTGAAAATAATTAGGGACGATGCAGTGACCCAAGTACCTGATCACTTGCATTATCTCAAAAAAAAACTTGCACTATCTCACTTGCATTATGAGTGTGGATGCATGAGAATAAATACAACACTTTGATATAAAGAACGTGGAGGCGGTGTCGGGACAATATAACCCCCCGGAGAGAAGGGGGGAAAGCCTATAGTAGTTAAGATTATAGACTAGCTATCATGAATGGCGTTGACATCAGTCCATAATGAACTCGAAAAGGATAAACAGTTAAGATAGATCCTCTTAAAAAAGAAGTCTTTTCTGTTCATACATAAAATCTTTTATCACTTAGACCGTGGACCATTTGATTTGCCAGTAGTTAACATTCAATAAAACCAACTATAACTCTTTTTGTTGTTGTGTAAAACTTGTCAATTTATCACTTTTAGGCTCTAAGTTCACTAGTCTACATATCTTTATTCCACCTGCATATGGTCTATGGGAGAATGCCTCCAATTGATAACAACAGGACATCACGTTTCGAAATTACATACTCCGAGTATATCCAATACCAATGTGGCATAAACCAAGTTGTGTTTGATTGGAAATAATCCAGCATTGAGACTCCACCATCAATTAGATATATACCCATCACACAGTTAGGTGTATCTCTCAACTGAAATCTAGATAACAATACCTTTCATTGTACCAACCGAATAATTTATGAACTTTTCAGTTCGATACATTATTACCAAAATTCCTGTCTCTTTGAAATCAATCCTACGAATCCGACATATGAACTTGGACGTAGTTATTGGAGAAATAAAGTATTGTACTGGATCAACGAAAGAATAACCTTCCTGTAATACACTCCATTTTTTCAAAGGAAAAAAAAACAAAACAAAAAAACAAAAGAACATACAACCTATCTCAAAATATCGTTTCAATAAATAAATAAATAAATACTACATATCTTTAAAAAGTAAAACCGTAAAACTATTTTCCAAGTATTTGAGTTTTATGGCCCAATAATCCGAAATAACATCAACTGGGCTTGACCCTATAGAGAAACCATCACCGACTAACCGTTGTTGCCTAATTTCCAGAGAATTTTAGCTGGTCGGCAGGAAATCTTTAGCAGGACGGTTGTGTTCTGATCTTATTTCTTGCGAGCTCCTTTTCTTTCTTGGGCTTCCACCTTTTCTTTTGGCTCCTTGAGTTATTAAAATTCGTAGTGAAGTTTCCATGTTGTTTAAGCCTTGCTTCCTCTTGAACTAGCATGTTTGTTAGTTCACTCACGTTCCAATGTTCTTTAAATGAACTATAACTTATTTGGAACCGAATAAACTCTTCATATCTCTTATTTGTTATTTATAACCTAGATTCCTTACCATCAAAGGAACTTGCAAGAGATATTGGTTGGTTTTCAGCCAAGCAAAATATTTCCAAGTTCTTTCACTTCACAAATTATGGATTGGAGTATAATGATAAGAACAAGTTCGTTCCTCGGGGTGGGTTGTCAAGTTATTTTGATTATTTATAGAAACATGAGGGTTTTGATTGTGATTACAACTAAACTATACTAAATAAGCAAATTAATATGAATATCAAAGGTAAAGAGTCCTGGTTAGAGGTTTCATCTTCCATCTTCCAACATGTTATCAACTGAATCATACTCAACATTCATTCACTCTCAATATCAATAACCCTAAAGCATCCTATCATAGGCCTACTTCGGCAAAACTACTATTTTAATCAAAGGCACAAGAGCAACTCTTTAAATCCTTTTCAACGAATAAATTTACGCAAGAGCCACTCAAGTTTAACCCAATGAAAGCAATGGTCATTACGAGTTGAGGTTATTCTAAGCAATCCGGCGCAAGAGCCACATGGATTTAACCTAGGTCACGCTTCTACACATAATTGTATGGTAACATCCTGTCATTAAAAACTATGTTATGCTACTTGTAACAAGGATCTTTAGACAATTCCGGATCTCAAACCCTAGTTTAGCTATAGATATCAATGCATGTTCATCAAATTCGCGACTTAAACAAGCAAGCAATCAATCATACATGGTGCTATTAATGGTAGAACATAAGCGATATTAAATAGATTATGAACATATGAGAATGACTACTTCAATTAATAAAAATGTTTTCCAACTTAGGATTGCATATCTATATAATAAGAAAGGTTTAGTTACTTATGGATTTCTCAAAATCCATGAAAAATATTCAAGAAAGCAAGTAAAGCAAACCCTAGAAATCGTGATGATCGATCGCAACTCCAGGACCTAGCTCCTTCTTCTCCTCTCAAAGACTACAAAATAGTTTTAAAGATGTCTTCTTCATGTCTTTGGAGTCTTCTTATATAGTAATCATGATATATAGGGCTTAAATTCCATCCGGGACTAAGTTGTATCCATTTAGAAGTCTAAAACACGTCAAAATGGACCCCATAAGTTTGCCACAGTCGGCATAGCCAATTTCCATGAGCAATGAAGATTCTACTACCAAAATAATACAAGTTTTCTTCCCGAAATTGTATTGTAGTCGGCATTGCTTGAGTTCCTATGAGCAATGCCGATTGTTGTGTTGTAGATCACTTTTTCTTGTTTCGGTTGTTTTGTCCATACCTTCTTCGTACGGACTCGGAATGACCTCATTCTTTTTGCGTTCACCTCATATTACTATCACCCACTCCTTCAATCGAAGGAGTACTCGACAACCTTCACTGTACGGGTGGGCATCATCTGTATGGATCCCTGACGAGTGAAGTTCTCTCGTCTGGGTAAAAGTTTCATCCAACGGCTCTGATAGGTGTATCCAACGGATGTCATGTGTTTGAAAGCCAGATGGGGGAACTCGTCTGGCTATTTTTTAGTAAAAAAGAAAAGTTTGAAAGTTAGACGGCGGAACTTCACCTGCCTAGCCTCTTTTTACTCCACTGCCCCATAGTGCAAAAAACACTCCTTCGCCTAGTCACTCCTTCATTCTGAAAGGGATAGAGTGCTAAAACACTATATCCCATATCCCTTGCGCTTAGGAGTTTTGAAGTGTATTCAACCAAAGAAGAAGAAATGAGTTCATTACAGCACGAAATGAAAAAGGAAATTGAGTTGTACAAGTGAAGAAGGGCCAAAGACCAAATTAAACTCACTCAAATCCAGGAGTTCTTAATACCATCTTGAATAGTTTGGGTGAAAGAGTGTTTTCTCTCTTCCCATAGTAAAGTCTAATTAGCTCTTTTTGGGTAAAACTCCTTAACTTTGAAGGGGTACACTCTACCGATAGCCCTTGCTCTAAGAAAGTCAAAAGCAAACAAAATCAAAGCATAATGATATGAAAACTAACAAGAAAGCAATGAATTAGAGCATAAAACTACTGCAAATAATGCACTTATCAAACTCCCTCACACTTGCCTTTTGCTAGTCCTCGAGCAAACTACAAATCTAAAGTGACCTAAACTATCTACAACAACTCCATTACGTTGAGGATACGGTTACACTTAGCTTGTGTAACAAGCCTTTAAACCCCTAGGTTCCCTAGTGGATGAGTTATAGTCTCGTTAGGGTTTACAAGAGGTATACCCACAAAACATAAATTCCAACTTTCAAATACTTCAGAGCACATGCATCCAAAGAGCTACGAAGACATAAAGTTTTTGCACACTAACAATAAGAAGTTAGAACTATAAAAAACGTTATTCTCATGCTTAACCTTAAGTTAGGTGAAAACCACCATATGAAAGAATCCAGGTTCGAGATCGATCAAATGTTTCGACTTCTGCCTCACCAATAAGGTTTTTATGAATTTGCACTCAAAAGACGCACTTTATGGTTCTCATGTGTACAGGCAGGAGTGAAGATAAAAATCCTGCACACGTTGAATGGTGGGAAGGAAAAGTAACCTTCCGAATTATATGAAGATGTTATCCTATGGAAACTTGGGATGAAAAAGAACCCTTTTTTTTCTCTGATGATCTCTAAGAAAGGAAATCAACCACTATGAAAGGATGCGAACACTTACTTACCTTCTCACCCGATTCACAATCAGCACCACTCTCACGTCATCCAATAGAAATGTCTTCAGTCTTCGGTCTTCAACTGTTGATGATGAACTCTTGAACTTCGTAGAACCTTGACAATTCTAACTTTTTTTCTCAATTCCTTGTTGTTTGAAACTTTTTATAGATTTCTTCTTCCCACGGCCTTATTGAATGAATACAAAAACAAACAAACACTAAACAATTTTTTTTTCTTTATATATATATATATTTTTTTTTTCTGTTTTTTTTAATGATATTAATGAAAAGTAGAATACAAAATGCAAAATAAAGTAAACAATAAAACCACTACGGTCGTGGGATAAGGACTTTACCACTTGATTCTTCATAACTTGTATTGTCTCGATATCATAGATTTCAATTTTGATTTCTTTCACTCTTGTACATAAATCTTCAACATGTATATATAGTTCTGCTCATTGTATTGTTGCTTTACTTGAATATGAAATTTGCTCTTTGTTGTATTGTTGCCTGTAAAACTTGAACGTCTTCAACTTTCCTTCAAATTTTTGATGCTCCGCTTGTGGATGATAATGGTGTTTCTATGGACCCGTTGTTGTCGAGAGAATGGTGTCAACTGCAAACAAGACTACATGATAGAGTTAGCAATTCTGATGACACCCTCATGATTGATAGAAAAAGCACTCAAGAGATCAAAAAGTAGTGATGAAATTGGTGCGAAGTTAGGTAGCTCATCATTCTACCCGGAGTTTACGCGAATGAAACACTCTAAACGGGAAATTTAGATAGGTACAAAGAATTGAAGGTTTAGTGTCTCGCTCATGGGTATTGAATGATCAGCTTCTCTAATATTGTATTCCCTACCGGCGGTTTAAGTCCCTTTTTATCATCTCTAGCCTAACTAAGCAACCCGAACGTCGTTCTCTATTACTTCTAAATTCAATTATTTCGGTAAGAACTCTGTATGTAGATGTAGCTAGAAGTATACTAAGTGACTCTAAAATATCTAAAAGTTGGAGGTTTTCATGCAAATATGTACAAAAAGTTTAAAAATTCTACCTACAAAAGCGAATACTAACAATCCAAATGTTTAATCACTCTCCCACACTTAAAGTTTATATTGTCCTCTATGTAAATTGATTCGTCCAATGTAAAAGTCAAGGTGGGAAATCCTATAATATGATATGTAAACTAAGAAAACTAAAAGAAAGATAAAGATAGAAATAAAAATAAAAAACCAATGGTTGCCTCCCATTCAACGTTTGGTTTAACGTCGTCATCCCGACTGTAGACTTTCTTGCTACTCATTAGCCTACGTATAACATATATGAAAACTCGATGGAGCATTACTTGGGCATCGCATTGCTTCAAAGATACTGAAACTTACAACATCTTCATCAAACTCCATGGTCAAGGTACCGTCATGGACATCAATCTTTGTTCTAGAAGTGCTCAAAAATGGTCTACCCAACAGTAAAGGTGTAGACGATGATGAATTATCATCTCTTATATCTAGAACACAGAATTCTACTTGAAATATTAGTCTGTTTACCTGCACCAAAACATCATCAACAACCCTTTTCGGGTAAACATTAGATCTATTGGCAAGTTGAATAACTATACCGGTCTTCTTAAGAGGACCAAGATGTAAAGCATTATAAATTGAAGCAGGCATAACATTAATAGATGCTCTTAAATCTAGCAAAGCTTTTGTAAACCTGGTTTTACCAATTGTGCATGGAATAGTAAAGCTACCGGGATCTTTCAATTTAGGCGGAAGTTTCTTTTGAAGAAACGCCGAAATATTCTCTCCCACACTCATTACTTCATTACCGGTTAACTTATGCTTATTAGTGCACAACTCCTTCAAAAACTTCGCGCAATGAGGAACTTTCTTGATTGCTTCAATGAGAGGAATGTTCACTTTAACTTTCGTAAAAACGTCCAAAATCTCTTTATTTTGTTCCACCTTCTTATTAGCTTTATCAAACCTGCCAGGAAAAGGTAGAGGAGGAACGTAAGTAAAAACATGAGATTGGGCTTTTCTTTTACCTGGCCGTTTTTCGGAGGATTTATGAGATTTTCCTCTTTAGAAGGCTCCTTTATAAACTTTTCATTACCCTCGACAGTAATTTCTGGTTGCACAGTTTGTGTACCACTTCTCAATGTAGCAGCATTAACAATCTCTCTTGGTTTAACAAGAGTCTGAGAAGAGAGTTTCTCACTATCTTGTGCCTTTAACTGATTAATCTTATTTTCCATAACACCCATCTGCATACGCAACTCGTTAATTACATTATTAGTTTTCTGCTGATTTAGATCTGCTAGTTGTTGATTATGTTATACCATGGAGATTAAAGTCTTTATCAAGGTAAGCATCTATGATGATTCCGAGTTTTGAGCTATTTGTGGTTGTTGTACTTGAAGTTGGAACTCATTACAACGATTATGAACATGATCTGCAACTGTAGCTTGCTTAATAGCATAAGTATGGCCGGTCTCTACATCCTTGATCATAGGTGTTGGAGTAAGGATCACATGTTCCACATGCTCATAAGCTCGACGCGATATTTGTACCACCACAACTGCAATTTTTTGTACAATTGTTGTCAAGTTGCCTACCTGTTGACGTAGCTTAGTCATCTTGTCAACTTAATTAACTCTCTTGATAAATGGCTCTGATAAACAACTTGAGAATTTTTGATAATTTGCTGCCATGTTCTCAATTAATTCTTTAACTTGTGATACTTTTTTGTTCATTAAAGCACCACCACTTGCAGCGTCAAGGAGATTTTTGTCACTGGTAAATACTGGATAATCAATGAATCACCAAATTGATGATGCGGGCAGCTGGCCACCAATCTCTTATAACGTTCCCAGCATTCATACAATATTTCTCCTGCCATCTGTTTAATCCCACAAATCTCTTTCCGAATTTGAGTTGCCTTAGATACAGAAAAATACCTCTCTAAAAAGAGTTTCTTCAACCCATTTTATGTTGTTACACTACCAGCAGGTAAATAGTATAACCATTCCTTAGGGTGTCTACCAAGGAGAATGGAAAAGCCCGTAATATAGCTCCATCTGTATTAGTCTCTGTTGGTAGCATGGTCGTGACCATGTTATGGAAATCCGTTAGATGCTTGTTCGGATCTTCATTAGCCATTCCATGGAATTTGGGAAGCTCTCGAATCGAACCTGAGCTGATCTCGAAGTTGATGTAGTTTTGATACACCATTCGTATGTATCCATCTTGTGAGAAGCTAGTTCTTTGAGTATACGATTTGCATCACACATTGCTTCTTTCGGTTTGTCTTTCAGTAAAGTACCTGAAACACAATTCTTAAGACGAAATAAAAAAAATCAAAAACAAAATAACAATCTGATATTCCTCCCCTGCAACAGCGCCAAAATTTGGTCAGTTGTCATCCAAGCAAAATATTTCAAGTTCTTTCACTTCACAAATTATGGATTAGAGTATAATGATAAGAACAAGTTCGTTCCTCAGGGAGATATGTGTTGTCAAGTTATTTTGATAACTTATAGAAACATGGGGCTTTGATTGTGATTGTAACTAAATTATACTAAATAAACAAATTAATATGAATATCAAAGGTAAAGAGTATTGGTTAGAGGTTTCATCTTTCATCTTCCATCTTCCAACATGTTATCAACTGAATCATACTCAACATTCATTCATTCTAAATATCAATAACCTTAAAGCATCCTATCGCAGGACAACTCCATCGAACCTCTTATTATCATCAAAGGCGCAAGAGCCACTCTTTAAATCCTTTTCAACGAATAACTTGGCGCAAGAGCCACTCAAGTTTAACCCAATGAAAGCAATGGTCTTTGTGAGTTGAGGTTATTCTAAGTAATTCGGCGTAAGAGCCACACGGATTTAACCCAGGTCACGCTTCTACACATAATTGCATGGTAACATCCCGTCATTAACAACTATGTTATGCTACTTGGAACAAGGATCTTTCGACAATTCCGGATCTCAAATCCTAGTTTAGCTATAGATAGCAATGCATGTTCATCTAATTCGTGACTTAAACAAGCAAGCAATCACTCATACATGCGGTTATTAATGGTAGAACATAAGCGATATTAAAGAGATTATGAACATATGAGAATGAATACTTCAATTAATAAACATGTTTTCCAGCTTAGGATTACATCTCTAACCAATAAGAAAGGTTTAGTTACTCATGGATTTCTCAAAATCTATGGAAATTATTCAAGAAAGCCAGTAAGCAAACCCTAAAAAGCGTGATGATCGATCGCAACTCCAAGCTCTAGCTCCTTCTTCTCTTTTCCAAGACTAAAAAATAGTGTTAAAGATGTCTTCTTCATGTCTTTGGAGTCTTCTTATATAGTAATCATGATATATAGGGCTTAAATTCCATCCGGGACTAAGTTGTATCCATTAGAAGTCTAAAACACGTCAAAACGGACCCCATAGTTTGCCACAGCCGGCATAGCCGATTTTCATGAGCAATGCGGATTCTAAGGCTAAGAAATACAAGTTTTCTGCCCAAAATTGTGTTATAGTCGGCGTTGCTTGAGTTCCTATGAGCAATGCCGATTGTTGCGTTGTAGATCACTTTTTCTTGCTTAGGCTATTTTGTCCATAACTTCTTCGTCCGAACTCGTAATGACCTCATTCTTTTTGCGTTCACCTCGTATTATCATTTTTTCAAGATGAATTAAGAACACATGGATTTGAATGAGTTTGAATTTGGTCTTTTGCCTTTCTTCACTTTTAGAACTTAATTTCCTTGTTCATTTCGTGTTGTAATGAACTCCTTTCTTCTTATTTGGTTGAATACACTTCAAAACTCCTAAGAAACTCAAAAGCAAACAGAATCAAAGTATAATGATGTGAAAACTAACAAGAAAGCAATGAATTAGAGCATCAAACTGGTGCGAATAATATACCTATCAGATATGATCAGAACATTATTTTTTGATGGGAAACCATAATCGGGATAAAGTAAAAGCAATAGGACCTACCATTTGTTTTTGCATACTGGACACTATTTATATCTTTTTGACATCCTTTTTGTACCTTCTTTATCCCGAAATTTAATATCTTTATCAGAACTAGATGAGTCAGGATATTCTTTTAATGTAATCAATCAGCGTTTTAACATGTATAGAAACTCTTCTCTTGTTGGTATTGGTATTATGAATAATGGCTTATATCAAATTAACCTTGATAAAAAATTTGTTAAAAACCTTGTTGTCCCTAGATAGTAATATGTTTATTGGAAACAAACAGAACATGATTAAATAAAACTCTGTTGACTTGTGGCATAAACGATTGGGACATATCTCCAAAGATAAAATAAATAGATTAGTGAGGGATGTGATTCTTCTAGATAGAACTTGAATTAACTGATTTTGGAGTTTGTGTTGATTGTATCAAGGGAAAAGTAGTTAAACAGTCTAAGAAATAAGCCACATGTAGCAGTGAGCTTCTTGGAATTATACATAATAACATTTGTGGACCTTTTACTTCCACTTCGTTTTTGGGCGGAGAGTTATATTTCATCATATTTATCGATGATTTTTCACGTTATGGTTATATCTATATGTTGCATGATAAATACCAAGCGGTAAATGTTGTTGAAGTATTTATCACTGAGGTTAACATATAGTTAGATAGAAAGATGAATATCAAACGATCTGATCGTGGTGGACCGATGGTGAATATTATGGAAGATATGAGTAATCCGGTTGAAATCCTGGTCCATTTGCCAAACTCCTAGAAAATATCGACATTTGTGCACAATACACGATGCCAGGAATACCTCAGCAGAATGGTGTTGGTGAACGACGTAATCGCACTCTACTTGACATGGTTAGTATTTTGTTAAGTAACTCAACCCTACCCTTAATGTTGTGGGGTGAAGCTCTTAAAACCTCTATGTATATCTTAAATTGGGTTCCCAGTAAGTCAGTTCCAAAAATTCCTAATGAGTTATGGATTGGAAGGAAACCTAGTTTAATACACCTATATGTTTGGGGTTGCGCAGCTGAAGCTAGAATTTATAAACCACGTGAAAAGAAATTGGATTCTAGAACAATCAGTGGTTTTTTTATTGGATACCCTGAAAGATCCAAAAGGTATAGGTTTTATTGTCCTAGTCATAGTATGAGAATTTTCAACCGATAATGCTAGATTCCTTGAAAATGATGAATCTAGTGGAGTAGTAAATCACGTAAGGTTGTTATTGAAGAAGAACGAGCAATAGTTCATGTTCTCGTACCTTCAGTAAGAATTATTGTTCATTTAAGTGACCAACAAAATGAAAATATGGAACAACAAGAAAGTGAGACGCTACCCCATAATGAAAATGATCTAGTATTCGAAGAACCACAACCATATGAATTATGCAGATCTCAAAGAAAATATAAATTTATTATTTCTTCTGATCACGTGGTATATTTTCAGGAATCAAATTTTTACATTAGATCAAATAAGATCCGGTTTCGTTTTCACAAGCCATTGAAAGTAAGGATATTCCTAAATAGATTAATGCCATGAATGAAGAGATAAAATGGGGTCTGGGATACTGTTGAGTTTCCATAAAATTGTAAGAAAATCGGGTGTAAATAGGTCTTTAAGACCAAACTCGATGCCAAAGGCAATATTGAATGATATAAAACTAGACTTGTGGCTAAAGGTTATAATCATAAAGAAGGCGTTGATTATCATGAGACCTTTTCGCCTGTATCTAAAAGAAGAACTCATTAAGAATCATTATGGCCTTGAGTATCTCATTATGATTTGGAGCTTCATCAAATGGATGTGAAAATCGCCTTTCTTAATAGGAGTTTGGAAGGAAAGGTCTACATGGAGCAATCAGAAGGATATTCAGAATAGAGTAAAGAACATTTAGTATGTAAATTGAAGAAATCAATATATGGACTTAAGCAAGCATCCCGGAAGTGATATATCAAGATTAATGATATTGTCTTGGCCTTTGGATTTAAGGAAAACATCTTCAATATATGTATCCATTTGAAGGTCAATGGGAATAAGTTCATAATTTTGGTCTTGTATGTGGATGACATACTATTAGCCAGTAATGATCTTGGTCTTCTACATGAAACCAAAAAAATTCTCTTTAAGAACTTCGAAATGAAAGATACGGGTGGCAAAATTGTTATCGTTATCAAGATTACTCGAAACTGAGAATCTGGAATATTAGGATTGTCTCGGAAGAGTTATATCAAACGAGTTCTAGAGAGATTTAGTATAAAAGAGTTTTCACCCAGTATTGCACCTATACAAAAAAGTGACAAGTTTAGACAACTGCAATGCCCAAGAAATAATCTTGAATAAAAGGAGATGGAGAAAATTCCATATGCTTCTGCAGTAGGGAGCCTTATGTACGCAAAATTTGTACGAGGCCAAATATCAATTTTTCAATGGGGATGCTCGTTCATTACCAAAGTAACCCTGGTATATCTCATTGGAAGGCATCAAAAAAAATAATGTGATATCTACAAGGAACAAAAAAATATATGTTTACCTTCAGAAGGACAGACAATTTGGAGGTGGTTGGCTATTCAGATTCCGATTTTGCTGGATGTTCAGATAGCCCGAAGTCTACTTCAAGTTACGTCTTCATGTTATCCAAATGAGCTCTATCGTGGAGAAGCGTGAAGAAAACTGTATATGCTTCATCCACTATGGAGGATGATTTTATAGCATGTTATGAAGCTATAACACATGCTTTATGGTTGCGCAATTTTATCTCAGGTCTTGGACTTGTCGACAATGTATCCAAGCCGCTGAGAATTTATTACGATAATAACGCAACAGTCTTTTTCTCTAAAAACGATAAGTGTACAAATTCTAATGCCAACAAGTATTTGGATGTGAAATTTCTTATCGTTAAGGAAGAGGTTCGAAAACGACGAGTTAATGTGGAACATATAAGCACAAAGCTTATGATTGTCGATCCATTAACTAAAGGGTTTCCACCAAATACCTTTAAGGAACATGTGGCATCAATGGGTATTGGCCCCTTATAAATGTATGTATGGATAAATAGTTAATTCCGTATGAACCTTTTGAGATCTCATGATATGCGTTGTTGCCATGTTTTCCTGTATTCTTTATTTGTGTAGAAAAATTTAAGAAAATAAATAATACAAGAATTTTTGTAAATCAAATTGACGAGGATCTTATGGTTTTAAGCTTTATAAGTAGTGAAGAATTCATTTTTTATTATTATAGAATTTTTTTAAGTTGTGGTTTAATGATATATAATCGCCATGACTCGCATTAACATATTACTTAATAGTAACATTATGGCACATTGCAACGGTTTGACTCTTATTTCTAGATTTGCGCATGTTTATTTCGTATCAAACCCTTGATTGGTGTATCAGCTTTATAACGGGTCATGTGGGACAAATGGGAGAATGTTGGAGTTTTGTGGCCCAATAACCTGAAACCCTATAGAGAAACCATTACCGACTAACCGTTATAGCCTAATTTCCATGGAATTCTAGTTGGTCGGCAGGAAATCTCTAACAGCGCGGTTGCGTTCCAATCTTATCTCTTGCAAGTTCCTTTGATGGTAAGGAACCTAGGCTATAAATATCAAGTAAGAGAAATGAAGAGTTCATTCCTTGCCAGATAATAGATGTTATTATAAATATCATAAGAAAAGTTAGTGACTTGTTTGAATTGCTAAGAGGAATATAAATCATTATTATCAATCTGTTAGTTTTGTGTTGCAGCATAAGAGAAGAAGGAAGCATAATGATGTAGGACATCTATTAGATTTAGGAAATTATATTTTTATTATT
This sequence comes from Papaver californicum, assembly GCA_023531435.1. Taxonomy (NCBI): domain Eukaryota; kingdom Viridiplantae; phylum Streptophyta; class Magnoliopsida; order Ranunculales; family Papaveraceae; genus Papaver; species Papaver californicum. The sequence goes on from JAJJMC010030977.1 coordinate 2,097,261, forward strand.
ATTTTAGGTATTTGTTATTTTTAGAATTTGTTTATTTTGAGAAGTTGTTTATTTTTGAATTACTTAGATTGCAAGTTAGTGTTTCTAGAGTTTTCTTAGAACTAGAGTACAAGTCTTCCCTATAAAAGGAGACAAGTTTATTGTAGTTTTACATCATATTAAAATTATTCAATGAAAACATAAGTTAATCTCAGTTATCTCTCTTTTCTACCCTATTTTCTATATTCCACGCTTCCCTTCTCTGTCACATAAGGAGCTAGAATATCAGCATCAATGGCTACCTCATCATCATCATGTAAGTTATATCCCCTCCTTAACAGTTTGTGGTTAATTATATGTGTAGCAGACTTTGAATAACCTAGATCATGTTGTGTTTGTAATACCATAATTAAAATTGCTAACACCAAGTTGTTAGATTCAAGAGAACCGAACCGAACATAACCCATAACCCTCCTCGAGGATCAGGAGTTTTAGAAGTAGAAGGAGTTACCTCCATGTTCCTCCTTTTACTTTTACGTTTGTTCTTAATACACACAAAGTAGAAACTTAAATAATTCTTAAAACAAGAAATCATAAAAAATTATTCCAAAAAAAAATAAGTTCTACTCAAAATTCTTGCAAAATCAAAAAGTTCAGATGTCCGGAAATAAAAGTATTCAGCCGAACTTCAATAATTAGGTGTAATGCTAGCAATAGAGAAAAATCGGCTAATGGTTGAAAAACTATTATCAGCCGAACTTCACTATTTATGTATAATGCTAGCAACATAGAAAAGTTCGGTTGTCTCGAATAACAATTATCGTCCGAACATTAGTACTTATGTAACTGAAAGAAGTTCGGCTAATGTTTGATAACCCATTATCAGCAGAACTCAACTACTTGGGGTAATGCTAGCAAAACCAAAAAGTTCGGCAGTCCCGAAATATATGATTATCAGCCGAACTTCACTACGTAAGTGTAATGCTAGCAACAGAGAAAAATTCAGCTTATGTTTAAAAAACCATTATCAGCCGAACTTTACTACTTGTGCGATTATTGAACTGTTCATACTAAAGCTCGGCTGATAATTGAAACGAATTATCCGCCGAACAACTCATCAGTACCTTCATAAAAAAGAATTATGATTATCAGCCAAAATTTAGTCTGTAACTGCCCAAAACCTATATTTATTTTGATTTAAACTCAATTTCTCTACCAAATACAAGGAAATAAGAGATGGTTTTGTGGGAAATATCATTCACCGAGAGATTTCATTCCCTTTTACGAAGGGCCTTTACTTCACTCCTCTCTGAGTAGCCCAATTGGTCTATTTTATGTTAATTTTTTGTATCACTTAATGTTTATCCTTCAGCTCACGAGGTTGCCATACCCGGCTCATAAATCATATAGTTTCTGACTAATCCCAAGGGATCAACCAGACTCCATTGAATGTTCTTTTATTACGAAAAAAGCTAATTTGATATCTCCATCAACCAAACAAGAAACAAGTACTATTAAGCCAAGAGCGAGTTTAGATTGACGGAGTAAACAGACAACACACAGAAATGAATACAAAAAATTTTATAGTGGCTGTCAAGACTCAAGAAAAGAAAAGAAAAAGAAAGACAGCCTTCAGACGCTGCTCCTTGGCACGTCAGGGGTACAGTGAAGTGGATCTCATAGCAGTGAAGTTCGTCGTTATAATTTGCTGGGACCTGACACTCGGTTTACACATCATGTGAAATAGTTGAGCAAGATGTTATAATTTGCTGGGACCTGACACTCGGTTTACACATCATGTGAAATAGTTGAGCAAGATGTTGCCTGTTGAAGTTTCATCGACATTTCTATGGCATTAGCCAAAGGCGCATACTCTGATGATTCAATGTATTGAGATTAGGCTTCAAAGCAGGTATGAGGTAAAAATGATGGGAAGGAAAAACATCTTACTACAGACATATATAAAGGAACTAGAAGAAATAAGTAATTCTGAAATGAGGGTGTTCTTTCCATTAACAAAGTGAAAATTATTATTTTCCTCAACTGGCTTTCCAAATTTTCTAATGCTGTTCATGAAACCACAACAGAGAACATGTATAAAAACTGTTTTCATGTACTGGTACTATTCATCAATTCCATGGGAACGCTCTAGCATTGTAAATTTGGCATCAAATCGCTTGCTGATTCTAACAGAGAAGAAGAATCAAGTCCCATTTATATATGGTTCACTAAGTTCAAGTTACAATATGCTTAGACAAATAATCACTTGCTCAATCTACATATCAACTCTTTAAAAATCAAAATAGCTGCCGTCCTAGAGAAAGGCTTAAAAAACCACTCGTACACAAGAAAGTTAAAAGAAAGATACCTGAATCCTTAATAAACATAAAAAATAAGCAACAATGCAAGGTGATTGCCCTTCCACATTTGCAATGTTGTCTGCCACCGAAACAGCAATTATATTCTCTTTCCCAATAACCTACCAGCAGCAACAAGTGCATGCAATTTATACACCTGGGCAACACCATTCACAATAAAACAGCAGAGTTAAGCCAATATTGAGCAAAGTTCTGCAGCAGCAAGATATAAGTCCAATTAGGGATGTACATCATCACACAGAAGACTAATATTTCTAGAGTTATTACTCATCATTCGCTGTATATTGAATTTAAATGACAGTTCGATTTAAACATACCTTCATCTTAAGATCTAATCTCAACGTTTTCCATGATTTTTGCTTGCTGAATGTCGTGCCAACAGCTTTTGGCTCGGGTAGATGTGGTCATCCTGCAAGAAGAATCTCAAGTCACTGCTAAACTCAGAGACGAAAGAAAACAATAAAGAGAGAACTGAAGTTGAGCCCGAAATGGTTGAAATTATATATCAATACTAGATAGGATCACCAGATAGCAAATTTGGCAAAAAAAAAAAAAACAGCTTCAGAAATAGGTTAACATGACCCAGTAGATTTAGGTTTCTCAACAACACTACAAAAAAATAGACCTTATTTGTCATGCTTCATTGATGTCTTGAAGCGACAACTTTATGCTACACTAAATGACCTGAGAAATAAATGCCAAATAGTTGTCTTCACCCAAGAACTACTCAATGTCAAGAGACTTGACTGAATATTGTACTATGAAGTAAGGAAGGGAAACCAGATCGAAATAGTGCCATATTATACAGACCACATACACAAATCTATAGGTCGCAGTTGGAAAAACTACATCCCTCGAACTCACGCCCAAAGAATTTTCATCGGAGAGGCAATTCCCGAATCATCAAGTTTTGATCCACATAGAGATTGTTAAGGTCCAATATATAAGATATCGATAGAGATCAAAGATGAAGTATGTTTTTCCTTAATGCAGCTATGGCCCTCTCAAGTATATACACATTTATGGTATGTCTTGTTTCACACTTACGCAAAAAGTTGCATAAAACATGCATCGTAAACCAGCAAAACATAGATCAACTGTAATATTTAACTTTTTAGGTGCTTCGGGGACATTTACACCACATGATTTTATATCATACAGATGGATGAGACATAAAAAAAGTTTCTAACTCCATAAATTCGACGTTTAACAAAAAGGGCAAGGATGACTCAGTAAAGGTGTGATCCCAATTTGTCATACATTCATCTGAGTATCTCGTAGTCAGCAGTTAGAATCTGCTAAGTGGGTGATACTAAATCTTTGACTGCTGGACTATCTACAGAACTGTGATATTAAGCCAGCCTCTAGTATATGTTGGACCACATATGACAAGATTAGTTTAGCAATTACTATCCCACAAGTAAAGCTAGCTAAGCATAGATGGTTGATGGTAGGTCCACCTAAAGTAGCATGTGCACAACACTTCTACAAATTAATAGCAATTTCTCGAAGAGGATATTTGTAATTTCAAACCTTATACTGAGATGCTGCAGACTCAGACTGTGGAGTTTGATTGGGAATATGACCTAGTGACTGGAAGGCATCAAGCGCATCCAACGTCAGCTGCCACCCGCACAGAGCTGAAGTACCAAAACTGGAACTCGAAATGCCACTAGTACTGCAGCCAGCTGCAGCAACGTTTCCGTTCACCCACGGACAGGAACGATTGTGATGCTTAATGGGATCAAATGATATGGCTTCTTCATAATTGCTTTCCCCATTTGGTGGCCCTGAAAGTTTTACAAAATGTTACTAAAGAACACTAAGAAAAAGTATAGAAGTAGACTTGGAAATGATTTCAACGTAATCTACGAGCTTAAAATATTTAGGGATAGACCAAGTTGGTTTTACTAAACAGAAGCAAGATATAGGTTGGTAATTATTTTAAAGACAGATCAATTTGGCTAACTTTTAACTCAAAGAGCACCAGAAATATATATTTGATAACATATGTAGTTATGCACAACGTATACGAAATAAATGCACAAGGTATACGAAACAACTCGCTGGTTGAGATAACCAAGACCTTTAACAATAGGAAAGTTGCAAAATGATTAAGAGTTACTTAACAATACGATATTTGAGGTTCATCTACGTTGTACTTATCATAAACTAGAAACTGCAGGCACTTAGTGTAGCAACATACAAAGATGGGTGCCTATAACACTTGCTTCTCTAGTGAAAAAAACTCATTTATTTACTTTGATGCTATTTTAAGTTCATCGATATTGTTCGTTAGCAATATGCACTACGACTTTTGCATATAAACTTCTTGCTAGCGGCATTTTAGTCAGATAAAGGTTTAAAAGCAAACATAGGTAATCAGCAATGACATTGATGGGATCACAAAAATATCAGCCTCACCAAGAGAAAAATGAGGTGAACGTGACTTACCTATACCATTTGCACCCACATATTCAGTGAATGCACAATCATCGGTAAGAGAGGCTTTGCCGGCTTGAGTCACCTCTCCCTTGGAAGCTTCATAAGCAGAATATACTGCAGCATCACAAGAAAGGGAATGACGGGCACTGTTGCCATGACTCAATCTGTGGCTTTGACTTATTTTCTGACCACTTTCAACAGAATCAGCCTTGGCTGAACCATCGATTTTAGACCCACTATCTTCCCTTCCAACAGATCGAGATATCACATCTTGACTATCACCATGAGGATCCTCTCTATCCATTAATTCAGGAATAAACTCATCCATTAACCCAGGATCTGGAGTATATTCACCGGTTTGCCCTTGATTCTCAGTGACTTCAGCTACAGGTTCAGCATCACCAACAACACTCTCTCCCCTGTGAACAGACGCATCGGTCCCATGAATTTCTGCCTCATGACTAGCACCCATACCAACACTGCCTACACTGAGTCCAAAGCTAAACCGATCACGTGCATGAACAGTTGCTGTTTCCGCATTTAATATTTCTTCACTGTCATTAATGCTGCTGACACCAATTTCTTGGGCAATTCTATCAGCAGCTGGTTGGACACAAGTGCTTTGCTGTGCCTGATTACTGTAGTTGAGTTCTGAAGCATCATTCATGTCTAGGTTCTTATACATAGCTGGAGAAGAAAAATGAGCATCATCAACATCACCAGGATAATTTTCCACACTTTCCATAGAATCTTCATCTGTGCCGTGACCAATTGTATCCATTGCAATTACAGAAGATGCACGTGCTGAATCTCTAGCCGACGAGATGCCAATAACTTGATCATGCCTTTGGTTGAACCGTTCACCTCTGCTCACATCCATTTCTACCCCGAAACCCATTGAATGGCTAGGACCAGCACCAGATGAATCTCTTCTGTAATGCGAAGGGTACGTATCAAAAACGTCCAAGTCACGTGCACGTTTAGAAGGCCCGGCAGAGTATTGCCTGCCATCATTTACTTCGTCAGCATCACGGTCAATCACAGTTCCTTCTACGCTATCAGCCTGCTGCGTTCTTAAATGTGGTGGTCTATCAACTGTGCTACCGCCTCCCTCCAAACTCCGTTTTCGAGTACTTGGGCCACGTGATTCATAGGAGGCCGCACGATCTCCAACCTCACTACCTGAAGGTTGCCCTATTCTTAGATCCCTTCCTATACCTGCACCATCTTGATTGTGTTCTGTTACAGGAACAACTCCTGACTGAGAAGTAGTTGGTAAAACCCCAGCCATGGTAAGATTCAAATCAACACCTGCATTTGATGGCGAGTTGACCTCATTTGTTGCCGCTTCATCACGAACCTCAATCTGTTCTTTCTCTAAGCCGTCAGCAACCCATCCACTGATTCCACTTGCTGCACTTGCTCCACGTGCCAACGACATCTTTTTGCTTACTTCAGGGGTATCAATATTGTTGGAACCCAAACGAGAAGGACGGGGAACAGTACGGAAGTCCCAGATCTTGACAGTGGCACCACATAAGCTACAATCCAACATAGGTAACAGGGATTCACATCTAGACTCCAGAGCTGATGCTTTCTTCTCCCCAGTGTCTTTCTTTGCAGAAGCAGAAGTTGCATTCTTGCTAAACCATGCATCCTGAGAGGGCCCTACTCGGTCTCTACTGCGGACAAAAGAAGATTCATTTCTAGCCGACTGAGCAGAATGCTCTTCAAGGTCTTGAACATTAGGAAGCCATCTTGTTTCCCATCCGCATAGGCTTATCAGCTTCTGAGACTGCCGAGAAAAAAGTATCAGAGGGGAGGATAGAGGAAAATAACCAGTGAGCATAGACAGCAGAAGTTAACTAGTTAGCATAGACTACCGAAAAATATAATTCATAAGAATTAAGAGTTAAAAGCATCTCACATGAGAATAGACAGCAGGAACCTCTTCTCGCGAGGATTGGGCTCCTGGGATGCTCTCTGACTTGAAACCCAATTCCACGGATAATAGAAGTTGTGACTGTGATAGAAAGCGGTCCAATTGTGAGCTTCGAGAAATCCGCATCTGTTCAATAGCAGATCCAGATATAACAGGAAGAGACTGAAACTGTAACAGTCCATCACATCGATCCTTGTAACCGCCAATCAGGGCTGATTGGGGTGTTGGAGGGAACTGAACCAAGCTTTCAGCACAGTTGTTTCCTTTCCAAGGACACGAGACCTTGTGTCCAAGATCAAGCTGCTTGGCAAAAGCTTCCCCAGCACTATCGACTTCATCAAAAGAATGGATACAGACCAAAGTTAGCAAAGATTATAAGCACCAATAACACCACTCAAGGACGAGAATGAAAATAGATGTGAATGTGTCACTAACCAGGAAAGGTATTCAGAAGATTAAAAAAAAAATGAAATATCAAATCTGGAAACTTGAGATCCTAGAGAAATGAGAATGTTTGAGCCCATGGGAACATTAACCTTTTTATAACCAAATTTTCCATGTTTTCAAGTTCCACCAGAAATCTTTTGTTTAAGAGGCTAAGAGCCCATTTTCCAGAAAACCAAAATTAAGAATTCGACATTATAAAACCACATAAATACAATCCATTAACACCTAAGACTATACTATTATCCAATGATCTAGTAAAGGCATCTATTCATTTGACGGATTATAGTAAAACCAGTTAAGCAAGTCAAACTTCAACTTGAGCTGAGATCCTCCTGAGCCCACCAAGTAAACCTGATTCTCGATGAGCTTAAGCCGACGATACAAGGTTTGAGCAAGAAAAATGTGAGCCTAATACTAAAATAGGGATAGGCTCAAGGTACCTAACCAAATTTTTGCATTTTAAAGAATCCCTAAAATGACTCATCTGCGCCATCGAGCCCAAAAAATTTAGTGGTAGCTGCCCACAGACAACATAACTTACCACAATCTCACTTTTGAGATTATAATAGTGGTTCTTGTGGATTTATCGATCAAAAAAAAAAGTGGTTCTTGTGGACAGGAACTATCAGGCAGATAGCATCAAATAGTGACAAGTCACTATGTAGTGGACAAAGAAAAATACCCTCTAGCTCTATACCTTACCCACTTGAAACCATATTTAAAGACAGAGCACTTCACCTTCAGCTGATGTCCAAGATGCTGACAAAACAAAGCTCAGCTTCGCCCCACAACACTCACACACGATCTCGTCAACGTCCACATTTACCCAACCTCTTCGTGCACAGGTCAATGAACTAGCAACCTGCAAAGATTCCACAATAAATAAGGAGTCAAGGGCGATGTTGTACAACCTAGCGCTTAAGCAAAATTAATTGGGGCCTAGTCGTGAAAAGGTCTTTGGCCACCTAAAATCAGTACAAAAAGACTGCCTGGGACTTTTGACCAGACAGATTTAGTACAGACGCACTGACACGCCATCTGAGCGACTTAGGATAACCGAAAACGAGTACATAGGATACTAGTATACCCACCGTTAAAGAGACTCATCATTGGTGAGCATAGTCTCCTTGCTATGCAGATCCTCATACTAATACACTCTATCTAAACCTCAAATCACCGTTTAAAACAAATTGAGACTGCACGAGTGGATATTTGTACAGAGTTGATTTAATTTAATGGTGAAAGCAAGTATGTACCCTGCTAATAGCAGTATAACAGCATTAGCTTACAAAACATCCCAATGTAGATTTCATTAAGCAAAGAAAAACAGGTAAACAAAGCCCAAACTTTAGGACCAGGAATGTCTCAGATATGCTCATTACACTATGTTTTACAATTAAAAGCATTGCTAAAGGTCCTGATGTAAGCAGTTATGATGCTCTTGCCTAAGAAAAAAATTACTACAAAACAGCAGCATACTGGAATTGCCATAGGCCAAAAATCTATACCTCTCTGCTTACTTTTGACAGAAGTATTTACAGGTCCAATAAAGTCTGTATATACGCAACAGGTACACATAATTTGATACGCTCAACAAAATTATAATTACCAAAAATGAGAATGAGCATTCTACAGTATAAGAAAGGAACAAAGAAATAAATGATATACTATTTTAGATATGATATAGTATAAGTACACGGAACTGCAATATGTAGCTCAAACCTTTGGCTTTCCCGACCAGTGTGAAGGGTTAAACGTGGCCAAACGCCTAAGCAAATCCCCCCGCTCCCATGGTCTGCATGAAGGTTGAGATGTTCCAAGAGCAGAACCACCAGCACTAGTGCTCAAGGAAGTCTTGTATGGTTGTGAACCACCACAAGATAGAGAGCCTGCTTTGGAACCCTGTCCTTGACCAAACCAGTCTATACTGCCAACATTTGTGGGTACAGCAGGTGAGGATGCTCCAGCTGAACTGATAAAGATGATGCGCAAAACACATGTCAACTTTCCATCATATGAAATTGTTTAAATTGGGAGAATGCATCTCATGTATGATGCTGTTCGCAAATCCTACAACTAGATGTTTAGATCTAATGACACTATGACAGTATTGTGAGAAAAAAATTGTGAGCCTAAGACAACCGATAAAATTTGTTCAGTTTGTTTGCAAGACTTTTTCAGCAAGAAAATAAAACATTCCTAAGTTGTCTCTTGCAGCCCAGCAATTTTGTACTCAAAGGGAAACTCCAAAATCCTTTTGTTTTTGTTTACTTTTAGAGGAATTCATTTGTTAAATGCACAAGTGTTTGCCCGTAAAGTACCACTTTTTTTACAGGTGCTAGAAGGTAGCCATCAAATTAGGCTCAAGAAAGTGCAGCCTAAATTGTAGAACTCTCCAATCATATGTTAAATTCATATATCCGCATGCACCAATCTTGCAAAACAATTCAAATTGAAACAAAAAAAACTCTCCTATCTCATATTGTCTCTCTAGTTTTACTCTCTGAAACAAGCTAACCTCAGCTAAAATAGTATAAAGAGTCTCCACGATGCTTCCATATATACACATTAATAACCTATAGAACCATTAATCACCCAAACCAACTAAATTGTTCGACCTCTAAAAAAAATACCCGAATTATGGCTCCACTCCACTGTCCCTTTCCACCACTAAACTTCACTGAATTTCTAACAAGATTCGACCACTGACCTAGAAACACTCTTTTTCTCGATTAAAAGAAGAAATTGAGCTTCAAAAACAAAACTTTAGCAACCGAATTACATACCAGGACATGTCAAAAATCATTACAGATGCAGTATTCTAATATTACCCTAGAAACCTAAATGTGATCTTAAAATCTAGGGTTTTGAGAAAAAAGGAGAAGAAATGAGATAATACCTAGCAGCTGGAGTAGTAGGAGGTGAAGATGACCTAGCGATGAACAAAGCATCAACAGTGTTGGTACCACCTGAGCTTATAACTTCCTCTCTCATTTTATTTTACTTCTCCCTCCCTCGTCTTCTTCGTCACCACCACTCTCTCTCTCTCTCTCTTTGATTCGATAAAAGACTCAGCAGAAACCGGGCTTGTTTCTAAAATGTACCTGGTGCGCAATACGCTTCGTTATGTCGCTTTTTGTTGACTGTGTGACTAGATGATAACGTGGGACATTATTGAGCTTAAAGTTAGATAAGTTTAATTGCTGGTATAAATCCGCTCTGGTTAAGGGGTGAGCATTCGGAATCCAATCCGGTACACCCATTTTTGTGGATGTTCAATCTGTACGTCAACAAATTAGATATGGGTATAATTTATAGGATCCAACAAATTTT